>JAXGGA010001843.1:0-87500 GCA_038373865.1 Uloborus plumipes
GCTTCGTGAGCCATGTAAATACTTGTGCCACATACGTGTTCAGTGACAGGCATTGTTGAAGAAGCTGTACTGTCTCCAACTCTCACCAAGCCGAAATCTCCAATTTTAGGGATAAAATTTTTATCCAAGAGGATATTGGCACTAAAGAAATAAAAAATATTTTTACACACAAATAGTAGGAATCATTAATTACACTGGTCGACAGTGGTTCACTAACAACAACTAAATTATTATTTTTATTACGTATTCATATAGTTATTTAAATACCTGCAAGTAAAAAAGTCCCACCACGTCTCAATTTTCCGTAATAAAAAAAATAATTTTTTACTATTTTTTATGATTTTCGCATCAAATGCCTATTTTTGGAGGGAAAAGGGGCAAAATATTAACTCCTAAATTTTTTTGGAGGTGAAGGGAGACTCAAAGTCCAAGATCATGACCACCGATAACAAAAAGGGGGGACGAGGGGAGTGTATCCCCTCAAAATATGCAAAAATCATGAAAAAGTATCTTTTTATTCTGGTTTCTTTAATATGACGTTTTAAAATTTTTTTCTGGTGTAAAATCAGAGTATAAGACCCCCTCCTATTATTCCTATGCCCAAAAAATTTTTCGCGCTGTAAAACAAAAAAAAAAAAAGAAAAAAAAGAAAAAAAAAAAAAAAAAAACGATCTTATGACTGACGCACGCTAAATACGAGCTTACGGCTTTGTATAAGAGGGGGGGGGGGGCTTTCGGCAAAAAGTGGAGAGTGATGGAGAGGAAAGGGGCCATATTTGGATTTTGGAGATAATTTTACACAAGAACCAGCCAGAATACGCCGTCTTTCTGAAGACCTGCGATGTGTCTCGTATTTAGCGTGCGACAGTTATAAAATCAGTTTTTAATTTTTTTTATTTGTTTTTTACAGCGCGAAAATTTTTTTGGACGTAGGAATCATAGGAGGGGGTCCTATCCTCTGATTTTACGTCGAAATTTTTTTAAAACGTCATTTAAAAAAAAACAAGAATGAAAAGATCATTTTTGGTGATTTTTTGCTCATTTTGAGGGGGTACACCCCCCTAAGAACCCCTTCTTTGCTATTAGTGGTCATGATTTTGAACTTTGAGTCTCTCTTGAAACTTCAAAAAAAGTTAGGAGTTAATATTATGATCCTTTCCTCTTGAAAAAAGGTGTGTTTGATATGTTTTTTCACTTATGTTCAGTACTTTTTAAAAATTCATAACAAAAAAACTGTACGTGCTACAGCTTTTTTACTATTATTTTTGAATTCTACACAGCAAAATTAGTCAAAAACAGTTAATTTCATCTTAGTTAGGGAAAAAAAGTGAAAATTTGTCGACTAGTGTTATGAGTTTCGGAATAATTAAAAGAACATATATTTTATTTTATGATGCTATTATATTGTCAATTCTATGTTCAGAGAAATACTTAAGAATTAATCTATAATAATATCACAATATTAATCTATAATAAAAAATATTTTGCTGATTATTAGTTAAGGATTCCGGGCTGTTGTGCCGTGGTCTGACTGGCTTTAATCCATACATTTCGATCGCAACTGCGGCGGTCATCTTCAGTGGGTGTCGTTGATTAATTTGGCGACTGATGCGAAATTTCGAACTGCTGAAAGATTATTAAATTGAAAACGCAGCGCCCTCTACCTTCCGGCTCGGGATTGACAGATGACTGGATGCCAAAGCTTGTTAACTTTTACTTCTTCCTCCTTCTTGTTAAAATTATTTGGGTGTTTGAAAATTTCAATGGCCTCTCTATTCAATCTGGGGAAAAAATTTGAAGTCCGTGAAATTATTTTAGCTGTGAAATTATTTTATATCATGGATTCCATTACTGAAAGTGTGCTCCACGATGATCTTCTCTAGACGATGGGTCAGACTGAAAAGTCGGCGATCGCGAAGCACACTTTCAGTAATGGAATCCATGATATAAAATTCAAAGAGGCCAAAATAATTTCACGGACTTCAAATTTTTTCCCCAAATTGAATAGAGAGGCCATTGAAAATTTCAAACACCCAAATAATTTTAACAAGAAGGAGGAAGAAGTAAAAGTTAACAAGCTTTGGCATCCAGTCATCTGTCAATCCCGAGCCGGAAGGTAGAGGGCGCTGCGTTTTCAAGTTAATAATCTTTCAGCAGTTCGAAATTTTGCATCAGTCGCCAAATTAATCAACGACACCCACTGAAGATGACCGCCGCAGTTGCGATCGAAACGTATGGATTAAAGCCATTCAGACCATGGCACAACAGCCCGGAATTCTTAACTAATATTTACACCGGCCGTGAAAGCCATCATTCTTACATTTTGCTGATTATTACTAATAAAAATAATATTTTGCTAAAAAGATGGAAACACCTAACATTAACAGGTAGTCCCTGTATAGATTTCTTTTTTCAAGATATCTTCTTTACTTGGCTATTTATGAAAATTTGTATATAAAATCAGATATGTAATCAACTTATTTAAAATATTTCAATGAAAAAGAAATTCTTTAACCACTTGCATTTTTCCCCTGTTAAATAATTTAGTAAAAAAGATTTTGGTGTAAATCTCAGAGCTAAGTTTGCTAATATGATCAATATCTATTTTGATCAGAATGGTAAATAACGTTTATTTTCCCCATAGTTGAAACCACACTCGATTAAAACCAATAACCAATTCAGCATTGAACTCATCTATTTTATCACTAAACGAAAGATATTTCATCATATTAATATTAATATTAATATTATAAAACTAAGTTGGTAGTATTTTCTTGTTTTTTTCTAAATCAAAGACAATAATATTTTTATCAAGTTTTATTTTTGTAATCTATTTCTTTCTTTTTTTTGCACTCTATTAGTTACGATTTGTTCATTGAATAAAATTGGGTGGAAATTGCTAACAGGATTTAGAATGTGAAGAAAATTACAACGTTAAGGAGGCACAAATACGCAGGGATACTGCAGACACGTTTTTCGGCGTTACAAGGAACGCCTTTTTCAATGCAAAAAAATTTTGAACTTATGGATGCACAGACATCGGATGTCTGTCCACCATTGATTACGATAGTTTTAAATTTTGGCTTCAACACCAAATATATTTTGTGAGAAAGATCCCAAAAATTTCTTCCCCTAGCATCACTGAAGGTTTACTAAAATTATGTTTTTGGATCTTCATTTGCAAAAAATTTCGGGAGAGGGCATCCAATTTTTCTTTCCTCTAACATCACCTAAAACCGTTTTAAACTGTGTTTTTCAATCCACAATTTCAAAAAAAAAAAAAAAAAAAAAAAAAAAATGGCTGCGCAAAACTATGTTTTATTGTACCCATGAAATGCATAATAAAACTGTTAAATGTTTACTTTTCATTCATTTTCAGAAGTATTCTTCATAACTTATTAATACTTGATCAGATTAGTAAAATACAAGGTTAACAATATAAATTAATTACATTCATGCCTGTAGAAGATTTATAAATAGGAAAAAAAAAAACAACCTTTGTTTCACTCTGTCCCATCTTCCCTAACAATTTACACGAAATAAAAAGTAGATGAAGATATTCTAAGATAAAATAACGATATTGAACCTTTTGATATCTCTGTGAACCATGGGAGGTTTTTGAAAGGTATGTATATGATTTATTCCCACTGCTGATCCATAAGCAATAGACATTCGTGTTTCACCCAAGATGGGAGGAGAGTTGTCCTGAAAAGTTTTAAAAATATTTTTAGACAAATTTATTTTTCAACTATATTTCTTTATGTATTTTCTAGAGATAAAATTACATGTTCTGAAATAAAAAGATTCAATATGGAGAGGTATCATAATTTATAAAACAGTATCTACGAGTGTTGTCCTCAAAGAGAGAGGGAAAAAATATCAAATTTTAACCTCCGACACACAAAGAAAGGAGGTTATGTGTTTGACGTGTATGTGTATCTGTCTGTGGCACTCTGCAGACTAAACGTATGGACTGATTTTGAAAAAAAAAAATTTAGTTCGAAAGGGGAATTAATCGAAAGTGTTCTTAGCTAGGTTGCGTCTTCGGATGGTATTAATTAACGAAGATAATAATTAAAAACCTTTGCAAGCTTTTCGGGATTTTAGCAGTGAAAACATACTTCAAAATTTAACAGCCAGGGTTTTTTTTAATTTTTACTTTTAGTTTTGAAATTTATTACACTTGATTGTTGAGGTAAAATCAGAAGTAAATCATATTGAACTGAGTACATGGGATAAATAAAAAGAACTATTCAAACTGTTTTCAACTTATATTTTCTGTACTGCAAGCTCATTTACAGCTTATACAGTAATGTAATATTCAAAATTTTTAACATATGAAATAGAAATTGAACATGCAAAAAGCTATTTGTTGGTAGGAGACTTTTATTTTTTAGATGTTAAGTTAAAGTACGAAATCAAATTGAAAAAAAAAAAAAAAATAATAATAATTTCAATAAATAAATCAATAAAAAAATTATACATATATATTTTTTAAAAAAAGCAATACTATGCAAGCTAGTCTTTCTTGTAAAGATCCATTGTCTATGTATTCATAAATCAAACAGCAGAGTGGTCCATCAACAGATATTCCTAACAAGGGTAAAACATTTTCATGTTTGCACCTAGACCAAAAATAAATATAAATAAATAAACAATACATATAATTATGTATATAATACGAATGGAAATTCTAGTATAGTTTATGTAAATTTAACTTAATCAAATTATAAACTTTAAAAGTAATGAAGAGGTATGCATTCAAATAAGCATTTAGTATTGAACTCAGCCAAGTTGTTGTACCATGTTCTAAGACAAAGCGCCCAAATCATGAAGCAAAAAAGGCCTACTATAAAAGATATCTAAGCAACAAAATTTTTCTTTTAAGTGTATTACAGATAAAAACTTTTGAAAAGTTCCTACAAATTTCAAATAAAATAGTTTTCTTGCACTTTACAAGTATTTTGAATTCCTAATATTAAAGAAGTGATGAAAGTTCTGTGATTACATTTCTAGAATAGGGTTTAAAATCTGAAATATAGACGCCCAGAAAAAAAGTGGCGCAAGCCTAGAATTTAATGCTGCCAAAGACATATATAAATGCTTTTATCAGTCTACTCTCTCTTTGGACACACAAGTATGAAAATTGACTTTCTGATTAGTTTACACTAATTCTCTCTCATAAGCTATTTTTATTATATTCATAATTATGAATTTTTTTTTCTAACCTAGGTTTTCCGGCAGGCCCAAAAGGCCCAGGCAAGAGTTATTGAAAATTTGGTGACCCTCGAATTTTGCGGCATGGCGGCTAATGTTAGGTAATACAGTAGGCGAATTATGTATAAGGGAAACATAGGCACCGTGAACAATCATGAGGGTGGGTGGTGGCAAGAGGACCCTTGGTCCCTCCCTTTTCAGGGATAAAAATTAATAATCAATCAAGAATCGAGTTTTACATGGTGCATTGATACATTTCAAACATAAAAACTAAATTTCCACAATTTTAAATAAATACTATTTTAAACTGCTATTGTTTCATTCAAATTAAAAGCAAAACGCAAAGTGGTAAAGTTGGGGCTCTGCTCCACATCACCGGAAAACGCAACCGAAACCGAAGTCAGAAACCGAAAATCCGAGTACTTTCCATAGGAACACTATTTAATCCATTTTACGTTTCTGCTTTACACTCGCGTTTTCCGCTGATGTGGAGCAGGGCCCTTACACATATGCTTCAGTTTCAAAGATTTTTTTTTAATTAGTTTTTTCTCTTTTCAGTACATGGATATGGAGTTACATGATTATTCTTAAGAAGATATTCTCACCTTATAAATCTACCATCATACACTGAAAAACATTCTTTGTAATTCTCAACCATGTGTATAATTTTATTGCAAAATTGGTGCCCTGTTGCATCATTTTTTTTCTGGGCTATATAGTAATTCTGAGAAAAGTATTTAAAGTTAGAGTGATTTAAATGAAAGTATCATTTGTTTTAACTTTCCTGCTTATGTTTGAAATAAGAATTCATAAGACATCTTTTTTTTTTTCCCAACTCTTCTATAGCCTCTAAAAAATCATCTGGTAACTTTAACAGTTATTAATAACGATGCATAAATTAAAATGACATAAATAGGTAGATATAAAATTTAAAGTACTGGAATTGATAATCACTTTTGTAAAATCTTCAACTCTGTAAAAAATTGACTAGGCATGGAGCTCTGTAATCTTTTCACAGCAAGCAGCTTTCCAAACAAGCAAGCTCGAAAAACCTGACCAAAAGCACCTTCACCAATCTTACAACCTCCTTCTCTGATATCCTTATCTAAAAAGTTCTGAGTCGCACGGGACAATTCAGAGTAACTGCATTCAGTTATGTCCTTTAGATCAAAACCATCAATTGCTTTCCGTAGACTTTCACCTTCTGATATCTCAGAGCTTGATTTTTCAGTTTCCATTTTTCCAATGGGAAAATCGACAGAATTTTCTTCAATAACTTCATCTCCAAAACTATTTTCAGCTATCATGGAATGCAAAATAAAATTTAGTTTAATTAGTTTTAAAAGCACATTTACATAAATTCTACTGCAAATGTTTTATTTTTAATTAAGTGCTGAAATGAGTACTCTTGAGCTGTAATAAGACTTTGGGGCTATCAACAGGGATAGATACAAGGGACTCAACACTGGTAACTTTTTGAAAATGAAATCCAAAAAAAGGCTTTCTTTGACTATCTTTGATGTTAGCAGAAGAGAGGTTTAGAGCTCTGCTCAGGATACTTTACAAAATTGAAGTCTAAACCATGTGAGGTTAACATTTGTAAATCAAGATGTAGTAAAAGATATGTAATAAAATCAATCGCCCCTCCCTTGAAACATTTCTAGATCTGCCCTTGGCTGTCGACAAATGGGATCAAGCTTTTGTGGGGCGGGGCGAGCGTTTATGAAATTCTGAGTTTGCGGAGAGGGAGCCAAGAAAATAACATTTACAAGGGGGTGTGGGGAGGGGGAGAAACGGGAACTGTGACGCATTTTTTTACAAGAATATGCTTCTGAAAACAAGCATAACATGTGACAAAGGGGGAGGGGGTAAAAAATACTTTTAAAAAAGTGTGACATTATTTATGGACAGCTCTTTACAAAAACGTTCACTACATTTTCTAGAATTTTATAAGGCTGCTTTTCCTTTCCAATTTTTTTGCTACAATTTTCACATCATTAGGCTAAAAAGAGTTGCTATATTTAGTCCTTTAAATAGGCATATCATTTCAAATTTTTACAGAGGGGAAGGGGGCAAATGGTATAGATCAATGTAAATTATAATAAAAACTAAAACAGCAAACACAATGTCTATTTACATTTATATACAGTAATTTTTCAAAGCCAGGGGAGGGCAATTTCATCCTCCCCCGACCCTTCTGAATGATATGTCAGCCTTTAACTTGTTTCTTCCATTTTTATCTTTGAGTTACATTCTTTTTCCTCTTTGTCTTGTTTCAATTTAAACACAGAGAGAAAAATGCTATAATAAAAGTAACTTTACTAAAGTAATTTTGACTTTAAAAATTTCCTCACAAAACAAGACAGTTTTTGTTTTTAATATTTTGAAAAAATGTTTTAGTTAATAAATGAATTTTCCAAAACAATAAACCATGGTTGTCCATTGGGGGGGGGGGGGGGTCAAGGTGCAGGCTGCTGTAATCTAGGGATGATTGAAGACAGGCCATCATTTAAGGGGACCAGGCTTTCCCCCTCTCTTTGGCTTTGAAAAATCAGTATCATCATATCTGTGGGCATAATTTCTACTGTTTTTTGTACATGATATGCATTGAGTATGTCTCTTCGACTTACACCGGGAAAAATTGAAATGATGAGCCTGATTAGAGATGTATGTAATGAATGAAATATTCAAATGTCATACACTTACTAAATCTAAAATAATAAAAATTACAAATTTATTTAATCTTAATGAATATACTTACATAATAATTCTGCTCTAATCAAACGAGCCACACGGAAAAGATTTGCTTTCTGTAAAAAATCTAGCAAATCTTTGAGTTTAGGTTGATCAACACCACGATGACTCCAATGCTCAATTAAAGCAGCAGCAGGACTGCTTCCCCTTCGCCACTGCAATTCTAAATTGCTGGAGAAGATAGAAAGCTTAAAGTTCTGATTGATGAATAAATATAGTTACGAAAATAAGTAAACATTCTTAAAATGACATATTTTAAAATACTAAAAATAATTTTAGTTTCTCACTTGTTTTCCTCTTTAACTATTAAAAGATGTAATTAAAAAAAATTCCTACTACTTCTCAATTCTTCCTAAATTCAAGACTGCAATTTAAATACAAAATATCATGCATTTTCTCCACCTGTTGAGCAAAAGGGCCAGTTTTTAAGCAAATTTTCATTTTGTTTAAAGTAAAATTTCTTAGTTAAAAAAAAGTTATAAGATAAAAAGCACTAGCAGTCGGTCATTTAATAGCTCTTTTGTTGATCTTCATCAGCCAAGAAATTTCAGCAATTAATACAACGACAAAAACAGTTGAAGTTTAGGCTATACTTTTCTGATAGAGATTCACTACCTTGTTTCAGAAATAAAAACCATTTTATATTAAAATCCAAGCTGTTGTCAGTACTAATAAATGCTTCAGTAGTTGGCCTCTGAAATGGTTCACATTCATTAGAATGGAATTTCAACATACAAAACACAAACTTACTGCTTCACGTCCATCATAAAGTAAGGAACTCAAATCCTATTTATTTTAATAGTTGAGCATTTTAAGAACATTTTGGAGGGACGTTAAAACCATTTACATTAAATTATTTTTTTCATAACCTTGGGTAGTTAAAAAGAATGTCTCTATTACATAAATAAACAGAAATTTCCTATAAATACATTCATAAATGCATGTATTCTGTGAAACAAAACATTGTGTAAGGTTTTCCATTACAGTAAAAATTTGTCAAGACTTTCAACGTTGGGAAAAAATACAAATTTAGTTTTTGTAATCTTTAAATGTCTCTGGAAAATATAATTACATGACATTACTTTTTTTTAAATTCAAGTTTCAAGTAAAAAAAGAAAAGAAAGTTAACCTGATAGTTATTATAGCTATTTATCAATCATTTTGTTAAGGAGAAAAGTTTTTTAGCTAAAAGTATCAACTTCTGCTGCTTATGGTTATCTCCTGGATACTTTTTCCTCGGATTTTCTGGTATTGAAATAACAAGATAACATATTTTGAAAAGTTTTGAAGAAGGGAAATGACAATTTAAAAATAGTTATGCTTGCTAATTAACAATTCTAAGAAAATAAATGGAAAAAGAATTTCTGCTTTCTGATGCCAGTGTAGTATCCACAGAACTTGTCTTTCCCTTATGGCAGAGGAGCACAACCGGTGGGCCACATACAGTCTGTGAAGTTTATCAGTGTGGCCCATTGTTTTTTTTCAATGTTACAAATCGAAAAGTAAGAGAAGTGACAATGTCACAAATGTGGTGCCAAATATTCAGATCTTGGTTTCTGAAAATCATGCAATTAATAAAATAAGCATCAACTAATGACAACAACAAATATTGGTTTTGTTATTTTTCTTTCCTGTTCCATATTTTCTCATATTCAGAAAATATTTTTTTTGGAGGGGGGTGGGTATTCTGGCACGCAAGAATGATCTTCATATGAGGTGAGGCCTTCATGCAGAAAAAGGTTGGGCACCCCTGCGTTAAGGTGTTTTACGGCTTTGAATTCGAAGGGAAGTTATGGAAGGGACAGATTTTTGTCCAGTGAGCTTTTCATCTACTTCTTATCTCAAAAAAAGTATATATTTGAAGTATTTATGATTGCAGTGTTATAATGAAATTTTTGCATGCTATGTGATATCGTTTTTCAGTTTTTGAGTGTCTCTGCCTCACAAACTAGAGGAATGGGATATTGACAACAAATAAAAATAATTTCAAAAAAGTTCTTTGGTCAATTTAATGGAATATTTCGAATAAATAATATTCCATAAATATTCCTATAAGTAAAATAGATATAATAAAAGTTACAACGCGCAAAATTTGCAAAAATCTGTAAATTCTTGCAAATTTTGTGCGCTATATCGTTAATTATTCCTATTTTACTTTTCAGCACGAAGGCATTCATTCAATTCTCACATAGCTATAACTAATTATAACAAATTAAACTGCATGTAAAACTTCGCGAATAATTATTTACTTTATATCTTGAGCACGAAACAAAGGCTTATCTGCATCATCAGGGTGAGTTAAAACTTCTGCTAGAGACTTCCAATTGTCACTTTCATTTAATAAGTCGTTAATCCGGTTTCGAGTTCTGAAGTTTAACTTCCATATCTTAGTATCTAAAGAAATATCACCAAGAACAGATGAATTAGTCGACATATCTTTTGCCTTCAAAGATAATCTTACAATAAAATCGAAATGATAAACTCTTGCTTTTAAGATATGCGAAACATTGGATATAACATTCAGATCAAGGAAGATTCAGATCCAAGTATTACCTTTACTTTATATTATACTAGATATAACTGCGCATCATAAGTCAAGAACAGCAAGAGTCTCCTCCTCTTTATCAATGGATGTACCTGCAAAGTATTGATTAAACTGTCAGTTTAAGAGAAAAATAAATTAAATAATAACTAATCATTTTCGGGTATATTTTTTGCTAAAAGTAGACCTTTGACTTTAATGAAATAAAAGAAATTTTAAAAATAAAGCAGTAAAAAGCATTAATAATAGAAGTTAAGATTCATAAACAAGAAAGCTGTTGAATAAAAAGTAGTAGAAAATAAGCAGGGTCTTCAAAACAAACTGGGAGAATCGATTAATTTTGAGAAAAAAAGTTAAAAGAACGTAACATTTGTGGGTTATTAATAATTATGTGAACCAGCAAATAACGTGAAGAAGCCTCAGACACGTTTTTGTTTAATTAGAAAGTTGCGAAGGACAATTTCCTTCAAAACTTTCGATGAGTGAATCAAAATTTTATTGATTTCCTTTTAATTCCTTGAATTCCTAAATTTTGCTCAGTTCAATTTTTTCGCACAGTCGTTTAGAAGACTAGAAAATTTAAACGCATTTTCAATATTCGTACGTGAAAATATGAAGTAAAAAAATCACATAGCTGATTGTAAATTTTCAGTTTTACTTTCAAGAAGCATTATCTAACATCAAAAACGTGTTTTGTATCATTTTTAAATGTTTTTTTCTTTAAAATATTTCTTAGAAAAAACGAGAGTTCTTTTTTCTGTAAATATTATGTCATTTCAAAATGCTTGTGTTTGAGAGTATTTTCTTACACTGTAGATGTAGTACAGCGTCGCTTTGTCGTATGTTGTATGTATTGGAGTAAAATTAAAATCATAATTTTGAATACTTTACACAAATTATGGGTAAGCGTATTGATTTTCCCATTCTTGTAGCATTATAATATAGCTTTAGCATTGATATTCATTGCATTACTTTGCAGATTTAATGCGTTTTAAACTAATTTGATGAAGAATATCTAAAATTTAAAGGCACTAACCTTTCCCGCCATTTTGTATGAGTTATTGCTTGGTGGCTATAGAGCTGCTGCGCACATTTGCATGGAAAACTAATGAACTTTCTTTAGAATAGTGTAACAATTGTAATTTTTCTCTTATAGCGGCGTTTGACGAATACAAAACATTTCTTACACTCCTAACCCTTTAATCGGTTTTTATTGCCATTCCGGGATATCAACAACATTTCCCGCGTTTTGGTGCATCGGGTTATTGACAAAAGAGATGGGGGGCTGTAATGGGTGGGGGAATTAGTCCCCAAACTCATCGATTGACATTTCATAATTTTTTCCTGTTTTTTGTAGCTTTCGTCGCCTTATGAAGAGAAGAAAAAAAAATGTTGTGCAATAATCTGTCAAGTATAATGCAATGAAAACAGCGTCGTTCTCTTTGTTTATAATTTGTCATCATTAAGCCTTTTTGTTTTCTCTTTTTTTTAAATGCTCAGAAGATACGCATTTTGATCAGTATCGATTATTTAAAGTAAGCTTTGAAACGAGAAAATACAATGGCAGTTAACATCTTTCTTTTCCATTTGTTCTGTTTGTTAGACTTTGTTTTCTAATGACAATTAAAATTTAATTGTGATTCTTGTGAAGAATTTTATGAGAAGAGCGATGTTTTCTAATAAAGGTCAGTGAAATATTAATGCTTTTAATTTTGTGATGAATTATTCTCAGTTGTATTTTGACCTTTATGTATCATCAGTAATTAATTTCAGCGTCGAAAGTATTGGATGATATTTTAATCAATCGAGATATTTTTATTACTTATTTTTCTGAACTGTACTGTTTGTAAATTGATTTTCAGTCGAAAATAAAGCTTATGTCAAGATTTTTTAAACAAAAAATGTAAAGATACATATTTCATAAATGTATTTAAAATGAGCAATAAGTTACAGTTCTGCACAAATTTTATTATATATATATAAATAAATAACATAATTGTTAATTACCCTTCCCAGCAGCTCCTCTCGCAACTTTTAATACCTTCAAAGAGCTTTTTCTGTAACCTTAGGTTTAAAAAAAAAATTTTGTAATTTAAACTTTGTTCATTGTCGAAATTTTTACTCATCATCTGTGATAAATTTTAGTGTGGAATTAGTGGTCATTTAAAAACTGAATTAAAAAAAATGATCGTAAAATAGGTGACATAATTTTAACAAATTCATTTCATATATATAATTTAACGTGGTTTTGAAGCAGTTCAAAAATTTTAAATCATCTTTAATTCCAGGTGCTTTATGGATGTGGGTTTTTAATAGTTTATAAAATAAATAGAATAAAAATCAGAAAAGCAAAATCAGCATTAATTTTTCCAAAAACAAAGATTTTGAGGGTTTTGCTAGCTGCAAATTTTGCTAATTTTATATGAAAGTTGAAGGGAAAATTACTATGCAAGGCTCAGAATTCGCTATTACAACTCCTCAAGAAAGTTAAGCCTTTTTACAGGGTTCCCACGGTCCTTAAAAGTCTTTAGAAACTCCTTATTTTTCATTTTTAAAAATAAGGGTCTTTAAAAGTACTTTTTTTTGTTTCAAGATCCGTAAAATTATTCCAAGTCCTTATTTTTCACTACTACAAGCAATTTAATGATTTAAATTTCTAGCTACAATGGAAAAAATATTCTTTCAGCTTTCCTTTCTCCAATGTTCGGATGCTGTGTTGAAATCTAAGTATTCTCAGTGAGAACAAAGAAAAAAAGTGTAGGGGGGTGTAGCTGGCCTAAAAATATTTATTTGTCGTTAAGAGTGCGGAAAAAAACATGTTGATTCATAAGAGATGAATAATTAGATGCTTTATAATGAAAAAAATCTTTTTGTCCTCTTGTATTTTTCAGTCCATATTCCATTCAATTAGGGATGGAACGGATAGTGATTTTGCCGGATATCGGATATCCAGTGGCTAATCACAAGCTGGATACCGGATATCCTGGATTGCTTCCGGCAGTGCCGTATTTACGTATGGGCTTAATGAGCTATAGCCCAGGGCGGCACGATTGGAGGGGGGAGGAGTGGCACTTTTTAAATGCAAACTGAAGACCTTTTTTTTTTTAGACAGCAGGGCGGATCGGCCGCGAGAATTACATCAATTAATTGAATTAAGTACTGTTCTTTATTTAATAACAGGGTCATTCCGTGTCAACTCAACACAGGGCTCAGACCTCACCCCCTCAGATTTTGATGAAATTTGGTACAGAGCTAGTGTTTATATCGACATGTTAAAATCTAAAATTTTTTTTGAAAAATACAAAGGGGTTTTGAAGATACAGCGATTATAGCTGAAAACTGGGAAATTTGGCTAGTAGCCAGTGGCCAGTGGACTCAATTATATTAGTCTCCACTTTTTAAATATAGTCGCCACTTTTTAAAACTGCAACTAACGAAGCATGTTAATACGTTTTACGTTTTATATGTTTTTTAAATGGGGTCCAGAAGCGTTCAATACATATTGATGCAAACCAACAAGTTGTATATTTATTTGTATGTTTCCTTTATACAATCCCTTTAAAATCGTATAAACGGTGCTTCACTTTATGTTTCAAATTTTTATGAATAACGAAAAAAAGTATCAGAACATCGCTCACGTAAGAAAGGTGATACAACTCAAAAGCACAAAATTTTACAGAAGAGACAGAAAAGAATTTAAACTTTAAGTACAGCCTAAAACAAGGAAAAGTTCAGTTTTAGAGCATTAGTAACTGATTTTGCAAACCATAGGGACCCTTATGATTTTTTTTTTTTTTTGTAAACAACATCTCAAACTGTTATATATTTCTACATGAACCTCAAAATTTACCCATTTGCTCAGTCATAAATAAGATCAAGTCAAAAGTAATTAACCAGTTTCATACTCTATTCACTATACTTAACTAACATTTTATATAGAACAAAAATGCATACCTAGTTATACGTATCTTTTCAATATTTGCTGATTTTCTGACTAAAAAAATGTATTTTATAATAATGAGTTTTAGTTAACAACTGGAAACATTTAAAAATAGAGTAATAAATAATGCTAAAAACAAGAAACCAGAGTTAAATTGTTTAGTGTCATTCCATGTCAAATCATCAAACTGTTTAGGACGGCCCGTCACAGATTTGTATGAAACTTGGTACATGAAGAGATTTAACCTAGTTATGAACAAAAACCATAGAAAAATTTTTTTCTTTCACTTCATTCGAAAGTTATTAGTTATTAATTATTCAAATTTAATCATTCAAATTATTAATTTTCATTAATCATTCAAATTATTAATTTTCATTTCAAATTAAAAAATGCCACACTTTGAGCAGGTAATGCTCATTTTCTCAGAAACCATAAAAGATACAAGCTTAAATTTGGTCTTGTTTTAAAGCTCTTTAAATGTGCTTTAATTTGATGTGCAACTTGATGATGTTAGAAAATATTAAATTTAAAATTTAATTAAATTTAATTTTA
The DNA here is from genome assembly GCA_038373865.1 of Uloborus plumipes. Classification (NCBI taxonomy): domain Eukaryota; kingdom Metazoa; phylum Arthropoda; class Arachnida; order Araneae; family Uloboridae; genus Uloborus; species Uloborus plumipes. The sequence continues at coordinate 15,006 of JAXGGA010001843.1, forward strand.
AAATTTAAATTTCTCAAAAACGGACACTTTTAAAATTCTGAAAAAATTCCCAAAATTACTTTGTATTATCCTTTCACATCTCACCAAATTTCAGAATAGGATCTTGATGGGATCAGATGATATAGGGAGGATAAGTTTCACATATCTGAGAAAAATTGGAGTATTGTGCTGAATAATTAATTTTTTTATCTATAAAAAAAGATGAAATATTTCCATAAGGGGTAAAATATTATAATTAAATACTTTTTATAATCTAAACTAGAGAATGGGTTGAACAAAGTTTTGTATATCTCAGATGGGGCAGCCGTACAGTATAAAAATAAAAAGAATTTTTGAAATCTATGCTAATATGAAAGAGAATTGTGGCATTTTTCAGCCACTGCTCATGGTAAAGGCCCATGTGATGGCATAGCTGGTACGCTCAAAAGACAGCTAAGGCAAGTCCTCAAAGGCCATTCGAAAATCAAATTACGACGCCTATGCAACTGTACCAATACCAGTGGGCCAGTGTTAGAAATAAGAATTTAAATTTAGGCGTCAAAATAAACAACCTAAGTATCAGTCTTAATGAATCAAACAGATATATATCCAAATATTTGAGAAAAAAATGCAACAAATAAAAATGCTGTACTTCTGATAGCGTATTCAAAAAGATCCGTGAAATACGCATATAAAAAAAAGTGATTTTTTTTAAAGACAAAATTTGTTGCATATTTAGTAACTTTCCAAATTTATCTTTCGGGTCTAAGTCCCAATGAGTTCAGGGGGGGGGGGGAGCTTAATGTGCTGCAAAATTTCAGGCGTGAAATTTAGCGCCTAGAGCTTAAAATCAGGGCGTCAACTCAAAATTTTTGGTCCCAAAATGCGACTGACGACGACTTATTTCTAACACTACAATGGACAAAATCTAAGTTTTCAAAGACCATAAACTTCAGTTACGCCACTCAAGTGGAATACTTTGAAAATACAGAATCTATCTCTCATTGTATTTCGAGCAAGCAGTGTCAATACCAGATACCCAAAAGCTGCATGCTTTTATTCCCTTTAGACTGGGTGAGTGCCAAAACATTTTCTTTTTTTCCATCATCAACCGAATATTCTGTTATCTTAACTGAAGAAAAGGTTGAACTGAAAGACCGAAATAGATATGTGATTTCCATATATGATAAAAATGGTGTTTAAGTTATGTTTTGGTCAAAAATGAAGACAAAAACGTGAAAGTCACTTTCCTCCACTCATTCCTACCACGACCTTTTCCTTCATTTTCATATACATCAGTACCTGATATGCTTTGGATACCTTGTTTCTACCCGGGCATTATTTGCAAAGTAAAACCCATTACACGAACGGGTGGGACATATACTCTACTAGCTGAAGAAAAGAATAAGATTGGAAAGATTTTGCAGCTTGGAGACTAAAACATCGAAAAAACGTATGATATGGTTGACGTTTTCTTTTACTAAAAATAAGTTTATCTATGAATTTTTTGAGTTTTTTTTAAATTTTTTATTATATTAATTTCATTTAAACTTTATGTAACTCATTGGACGTGTTTACATAACTATTAGCAGTTTATTTTTCGTTCCCTGCGCTATTTTTTTAGTTTTAAATAATATTTGATTGATCTATCAGAAAACTAATGGTCCAAAATGCTGCAATTTTCATATGCACGAAACTTGTCCTCCTTGTATCATTTGATCCCATCAAGATCCCATTCTAAAACTTGGTGAGATGTGAGAAGATAATATTAAGTAATTTTGTAAATTTTTTCAGAATTTTAAAATTTGAAAAATTTAAGTTAAAAAAAACATATAATTAAATTTTAAATTACCATGAGCAGTGGCTGAAAAATGCCACAATTCTCTTTCATATTAGCATAGATTTAAAAAATTCTTTTTATTTTTATACTGTACGGCTGCCCCATCTGAGATATACATATCTTTGTTCAACCCATTCTCTAGTTTAGATTATAAAAAGTATTTAATTATAATATTTTACCCCTTATGGAAATATTTCATCTTTTTTTATAGATAAAAAAATTAATTATTCAGCACAATACTCCAATTTTTCTCAGATATGTGAAACTTATCCTCCCTATATCATCTGATCCCATCAAGATCCCATTCTGAAACTTGGTGAGATGTGAAAGGATAATACAAAGTAATTTTGGGAATTTTTTCAGAATTTTAAAATTGTCCGTTTTTGAGAAATTTAAATTTTAAAATTAAATTTAATTAAATTTTAAATTTAATATTTTCTAACATCATCAAGTTGCACATCAAATTAAAGCACATTTAAAGAGCTTTAAAACAAGACCAAACTCAAGTTTGTATCTTTTATGGTTTCTGAGAAAATGAGCATTAACCGGCTCAAAGTGTGGCATTTTTTAATGAAAATTTGAATAATAAATAATTAATAACTTTCGAATGAAGTGAAAGAAAATTTTTTTTCTATGGTTTTTGTTCATAAGTAGGTTAAATCTCTTCATGTACCAAGTTTCATACAAATCTGTGACGGGCCGTCCTAAAATTGTACCAAATTGTGTTGATTTGACGTGGAATGACCCTTTATTTAAACACATCATGTACTTGATTAAAATAGTATGATAAGTTTCAATTATTTATATATGCTCTGAAAAAGAAAAAGGTTTTTAAATTTGTATTGAGATTTAATTGATCTTATTAAAACTGTTTAAAAATATATAACATTTTTTCCGCTAATTTTCAGCTATAACAGTGATGTAAAAGCAACAAAAAGGGGTCAAAACACGTGAAAGACACAATTTTCAAAATGACCTAAATTTTTTTCTAATTGAGATAGAGACCTGAAACAAGTGCCATTTGACAGCATTTTTAAGGGCCTTTTGAATGATATACACTGAAGTGACAAAAGTCATGGGATACCTCTTAATATCGTGTCGGCCCTCCTTTTGCCCGGCGAAGTGCAACAACTCGACGTGGCATGGACTCAACAAGTTGTTGGAAGTCTTCTGCAGGAATATTGAGCCATGCTGTCTCGATAGACGTCCATAATTGTGAAAGCGTTGATGGGGCAGGATTTTGGGCACGAACAGACCTCTCGATGGTGTCCCATAAATGCTCAATGGGATTCATGTCGGGCGATCTAGGTGGCCAAATCATTCGTTGGAATTGTCCAGAATTTTCTTCAAACCAATTGCGAACAGTTGTGGCCCGGTGACATGGCGCATTGTCATCCATAAAAATCCCATCGTTGTTTGGGTACATGAAGTCCATGAATGGCTGCAAGTGATCTCCAAGTAGCTGCACATAAGCATTTCCAGTCAATGTTCGGTCCAGTCGCACTAGAGGACCAAGTCCATGCCATGAAAAAACAGCCCACACTATTACGGAGCCACCACCAGCTTGAACAGTGCCTTGCTGACAGTTTGGGTCCATGGCTTCGTGGGGTCTGCGCCACACTCGAACCCTACCATCGGCTCTTACCAGCTGAAATCGTGACTCATCGGACCAGGCCAACGGTTTTCCATTCATCTAGGGACCAACCGATATGCTCACGTGCCCACGAGAGTCGCTGCAAGCGATGTCGTTCTGTCAGTAAAGGCACTCGAGTCGGTCTTCTGCTGGAATAGCCCAAGAAATCCAAATTTCTCCGCACAGTTCTAGCAGACACGTCCATTGTACGTCCCACATTGATTTCTACGGTGATTTGACGCAGTGTTGCTTGTCTGTTAGAATTTACGACTCTTTGCAGACGTCGCCGGTCTCGATCTTTAAGTGCAGGCGGTCGACCACTGCGCTGTCCATGGTGGGATGTTATGCCTGAAATTTCATACTCTCGGCACACTCTTAACACAGTGGATCTGGGAATGTTGAATTCTCTAACGATTTCCGAAATGGCATGACCCATGCGTCTAGCTCCAACTAACATTCCGCGTTCAAAGTCTGTTAATTCACGTCGTGCGGTTATCATCACGTTAAAAACTCTTCACATGAATAACTTGAACAGAAATGAAAGCTCTGTAAAAGCACTGCGCATTTATACCTGTTCTATGCGATGCTACTGCCATCTGAAAATTTGCATATTGCTATCCCATGACTTTTGTCACTTCAGTGTACAACATGATTCGTTCTAAAAAGAATTTGTTTCAATTAAATTTGAATTAAAATTTAAAATTTAAATTTCTCAAAATGCGCCGCCTCAATTTTTTTCAAATTTTTTTATAAAAATGCTTATACACTACTTAAATGGCTGTAAAAGTTTCAAGATGGGCTTATAATGGGTTCATGTTGAAAAAAATCATTGAATAAAGCAGTAATGGATCTTACAGCACAATTTAGCATAATATAGCATGGTTTTAGCACTAAAAAATATATATATTTAAGGGATGAAATGGATTTAGATTGATTAGCTAGTTACATTTCAAGTAGCTGATTTCAATAGTATTTGCAATTAATTTAATTTTATTTATTTACCTGTTGTCAGGTCTTTCTTTTTGAATTTTTCCAGGGGAAGGGCGCGGGCAATGACTACAAACAATGTAAATACACCCAAAACCAGCAAAAATTATACCCACTTAAATGAAAATAGGTTGGTATCCCTATTCCAGGGAGAGCCAAATATCATAATTAATTTATCTGTTTACCTGTTGTCACTTCTTTCATTTTGAATTTTCCAGTGGAATGGGGGGGGGGGGGTGCAACGACTACAGACTCAATGACAATTCCACCCCAAAACTGCAAAAACCGTACTCATTTAAATGGAAATAGGTTCATTTCAATATTCCCCCCCCCCCTTCCCTAAATGGCGGGTCTGCATGTTGAAGAGTACTCATAAATGTAGGTAATAGCTTGCAAATCTAGTAATCTTATATTTTCAGTCTGTTCTTATTTTATTCTTTGAAATAATTAATGGAAAAATTTAGGCAGAAAAATATTTTGTTCTAGGAATTTTTCGTATTTTTAACTTTGTTAATATAAATAAATCTAAGGAAATTCATCTTGATGTATGCTTACTCATCATTTTTAAAAATGTAACTATATTAAATCCAGTTATCAATTATTTGAATGGTAACTTGCTATTAAAAAATTAAAATGCTTGTAAGTAATTTAGTAGTCATTAAGATGATCTCATGATTGCAAAAGAAGAATGAAAAATGTAATAAAAATTTGTTACCACATCTAGATAATGTTCCATTAGGTATAACCAAGCAAGAAGGAATAAAACTATATATTAAGATACATTTGGCAGATGTAAGGTGTCAAGATATATTTTGTAAATCGCCATGTTCATTGTTTCAAGCTCAGTGTGAATTCTGATCAGCCCCAAAGTCAGATGTCTGTCTTATTGGAGTAGGTTGAAGAGATAGTAGTAATACTGAGTTTTTGTTAGTGCAATAAGTGAATCAAAGGAAATTGAAATTTTAGTTTCAAATTCTTTTATTTTGTATATACTAAAATTAATGTTAAAAGCTGTCTAAGTATTAAGTGTTTGTAAATCTAGGGTAAAATGTAAATATTATTTGAAATTTAAACTATGGCTGATCAAAGATACTTTACTGGGTAGTGCTTTAATCCATTTAAAAAGAATAACCACAGGTAAGAGACAAAAAGAAATTACACAATGTTGCAGACTGGATGACAGAATATTTGAGTGGAGTTCCAGAAAATGCCAAAATCTGCCATACTTGTAGAAAAGAATTGTCTCTTTTAAAGAAAAATGAAGACTCACGCCAGAATATTGAAGAAAGTTATGTTCTGAAAGTTGTGATCCAAATTTTGCTCCTAAGTTGGAAATTGTTGAAACATTATGTGTCACTACAAGAATTAGGAGAATCTTCAATCAACAAAAGGAAATCAGAAAAAACAGTTTATTCAGCAAGTAACATGAAAAAGATCAATGCTGCATTGAAATGCAAACTATTTACTAATATTGAAACATTCTGAGAGAGAGCCTCAAACAGCTGGAGAAACCGTTTTAAATATTTTGAAAAACTAAATTTGCTGATTCTTCTAATGTTAACATTCAATGATACTTACATGCTTGCCAAAGTCATGTTGTATATGAAAAATAATGCCAGAATTCTCAACGCTCCTAAATACCTGCTAAGAAAATCAAAAAGACTCTTACAAGATAAAGGTATCCTGACTAGCCCTAATCAAAAACTAAGAAAAAGTCTTCCTCCTAACATTGCAGAAACCATAAGCGTTCTGTGAAAATGATGAAATTAGCAGAATATTACCAGGAATGAAAGATTGTATATCTGTTCGAACAAAAAAGTGAGATATAAAAACATTAAAACGGTTGCTTCTCTAACTTGATGGACGCTTATGAAGATTATAAGATCCATGAGAGAGAGAGATATAGATCTTATAAAGATAAATATCACAATTTTAAGATACTTTTGTGCAAATTGCTGAACTGAGACCAAAGTATTGTATACTTGCAGGTCAGAGTGGAACTCACATGATTTGTGTATGCACCACCCACCAAAACGTAAAGCTAATGATAGAGAATGGGGGGGGGGGGGGAGGAGGAGGAGGATCTCTGGAATAGGTAAATTTTTACCTATTTCCATTTAAATGAGTACGGTTTTTGCTGTTTATGGTTGGAATTTACATTAAGTCAATAGACGTGGACCCCCCCTTTTCCCGAAAAAATTCAAAATGAAAAACATGACAACAGGTGTAAATAGATAAATAAATGATGAAAAGGGGGGGGGGGCTACCTCTGGAATAGGGAAATCAACCTATTTTCATTTAAATTGGTATAATTTTTGCTATTTTTGAGCGTATTTACATTGTCTGTAGTCATTGCACCCCCCCCCCCCCCCCCGTTTCCCTAGAAAAATTCAGAAGAAAAGACGTGACAACAGAAACTCTAAGAATCAGCTACTTGAAATTTAACTAGCTAATCAAACTGAATCCATTTCATCCCTTAAATATATATATTTTTTTAATGCTAAAACTATGCTAAATTGTGCTGTAGATCCATTACTGCTTTATTCAATGATTTTTTTCAACATGAACCCATTATAAGCCCATCTTGAAACTTTTACAGCCATTTAAGTAGTGAATAAGCATTTTTATAAAAAAATTTGAAAAAAATTGAGGCGGCGCATTTTGAGAAATTTAAATTTTAAATTTTAATTCAAATTTAATTGAAATAAATTCTTTTTAGACCGAATCATGTTGTATATCATTCAAAAGGCCCTTAAAAATGCTGTCAAATGGCACTTGTTTCAGGTCTCTATCTCAATTAGAAAAAATTTTAGGTCATTTTGAAAATTGTGTCTTTCACGTGTTTTGACCCCTTTTTGTTACTTTTACAGCGCTGTATCTTCAAAACCCCTTCGTATTTTTCAAAAAAAATTTTAGATTTTAACATGTCGTTATGAACACTAGCTCTGTACCAAATTTCATCAAAATCTGAGGGGGTGATGTAAAATTTTGTCAAAAATTGTGTTGATTTGACGTGGAATGACCCAACACTGGAATGCTGGGGGAATTTTTCATACAAAAGTATTGAACGGCACGGGGAAAAAAAGAAAAGAAGATAAGACAGGAATAAGACTAGAAGGATGAGAAAAAAAGACTGCGAGATAGAAAAAAATGTTCGTTAAAACCGGGTCTTGCTCGTTAAAAACGAATTCTGTTCCATAGACTTAACATTGATCCGACAAAATATTCTCGTTTCCCTAGTTAAATCCGAGTTCTTGTTTTGTCCGAGCTTGCTATAAACAAGTTCGACTGTATTCATTACAAATATTTTAGTTGTTATTTATTGATTTTGTTAAAATTTTTTCTAAAATATTTAAATGAAGGCATGATCCATTTCAATAAAATTTTCTATACCAGTAAGTAAATAAAAAAGTTTTTTTTTTTTTTTCACAACTCTGAAATTCAACACCTTAAGGGGGGGGGGCGGTCAGTTTCAAAAGCACAGGGCAGCCTCACGTCCAAATACGCCTCTGGCTTCCGGATATTCTGTAGATATCCGGCATTACAATTACATTGCATGTTCACTTATTTTTATGTAATGCAGCTTCAAAACAGTAAATCAAAGATTGTTTCTTGCATCATTTCTTTAAGAATATGTTAAATACATTCAAATTAATTTTAAAGGCCTCTATTTTATTGTACAGGAGTAGCGCTACATATGAAATGAAACACTAGCATATTGTGATATCTTTCTAAATTATGCAAGGCTCGCATTCCCCCTAAAATTCCTAAATTTCCTAAAATATTTCAGACCTCCTAAAATTGTACTAAAATTTCTTAACATTCCTAAAAAATTAGAAAATTTACATGGGCTCTTTAGGCGAACTTAAAATACCTTTCTGAAAGTATTTTGTAGCCAAAAGTGAACTTTTTCCTTGATATTTAATGTGATAAATAGACATTTTGCAAAATATTTTGCTAAAAATGCATTCTTCATACTATTTTTCATCTCGAGTCAAACTTGAAATTCTTCCACTTAAAAAACGATCTATTTAATCTTTAAAACAGCTGTTTCATCACTCTACCTGAATGAAACATAACCTGCTGTGAAGTTTTTCATTTTTGAGCTGTTTTTGTGTGCCTAAGCTCGATAAATTGCGAATTTTGCAATCTGTTTGCATCCGCTTCTATAAAACCTGTTCATTTTAGTTTACTATGTAAATTCACTGCTTGGATATCGTTAATTTTATTCTTACCATTAGTCTGAACTTTGTTTAATTTTATTTTGTTTATAGATTAGACTATTAGATGTAGGCTCGTCATTTAATGTCAACCTATTCGAAAATGTCAATCTGGTTGCATCTGAATCAGTTCAAACCATGAACATTCTTAAAAAGTAGCATTAGTTTTTATCAAACTTTATTTTGGTTCAAAAAATATTTTGAAAAATTAATAGGGATGTTTAGACAGCAATAGAATTCAGGAATCAGAGAATCCAACAGATCTAGTAAATTTAGGCAACTGTTATAAAAGTATGAGTTGTACTAAGCCAATGATTCCTTTTCCTTACTTTCATTTTCTGTTCAAAACTAGGGTTATTATGTCAATTATAATTATTTATTATTCCTACAGTTTAAAATTTTTGCTTAACAGTTTTTTCTTCACCATTTGCATACTTTTTCTGCTTTTAAAAATGCATTAACTTATCAAGTCTTAGTTATTGGGATTGTGAGGTAGCATATATAAAATTGTCCTTGGCTTAATTTGATATTCAGAAATGTTTATGTTACTTCAAGTATCACAACTCTTAGGGGGAAAGGGGGGTAGAGTTGAAAAGCATACAAATGGTTTTGACAATACTTAGATATTACGCTATTTTTTTCAAAACAAAGGATTGTTGTGGATCTAAATAACTTTATCCAAAGGAAACTTTTCTGGTGATTAAAAAACTGAAGAAAAATGCTAACAAGCAGGTTTGTTTTTAGATAATCTTAAAGCTTTGAAATCGAAATGCATTAAGCGCGCATCTAATAGAATTTATAAAGCTGTGACATTACTTAATGATATATGCAGAAAATTTTACCCATTAAGATTTTTCAAAGTTATCCGGCAATGGAAAATCAATTGTTTTTAGTTTTTTACATTACATTCAAAAACATAGTGGGGGGGGGGGGGAGAGAAACTTACTAACTAAAAATTGTTTCGTGATGTGAGATGGTTTTCGATTCGTAACATTGAATATAACAGGCCAAACGGGTTAACTTCACAAACTGTTTCCTGGGCACTGCTGTTTTACTAGATGAAAAAAAATGATAAAGAAAAAACTTAGAAACAAATTTAATGGAAAAAGCAGGAAAAAATGTAAATTTAGATTTGTTGAAATAGCTAAAACATTAATGAGTTTAAAGAATGGATATTATCTCTGGGTCTAGTGAAATATCATTTAAAAACAGCTGTAGTAAGCTGTTGTAGTTAAAACATTATGCAAGTAATTACTGAACATAATTAATATTTGTAGAAGCTGATCAACGGGAAAAATTCAGATATGTCTATCTTTGAAAGTGAAAATTATGAGCATGTTATATAGCATTGAAGCATTATTTCTTTTTTGTTTTGACTTTTTTTTTTGTATCGGAGGTATTTGAAGGTTGTAATTTATGCTGTAATAAATAAAATGCATTTTCAGTTTTCAGTTTGGTTTGTCGGGCACAACTGTAAGGCACTTAGTTATAGTCAAATAAAATCGTAAATTACCCCTAAAATTTTCCTAAAATTTTGTCGAAATGTTCCTAAAATTCCCCTAAAATTTTAAAAAAATCTACTGGGAGCCCTGATTATGTATTTTTATCAAAAGAGACAAAACTTTAAAAGATAGAATTAAATATTTCTGTATGTACTCATAAGTTTAAACTTTTAATTATTCTTGCTTTAAATTTTAAAACTTTTCTGTTTCAATATCATTTTAATAAGTTTCTACGTAAATGATACAGTTATTAAATATTTCACCAATATTATATACACAATAATTGATTTTCAAAAAAAGAAAGAAAAAAGAAAAAAAAAACTATGCTCAGATGAACGTTTTTTTATCAAATTAATACATATTTTATTAGAATTTTATGAATTCAAATTTCATTACAAAGTAACACATTTTCTTATTTCTAATTTTGCAATAATATAAAGCAAAATTTTGCTTTGAAATTCTTTTTTTAAGAATAATACGCATGTAATTTTTCTAACATACAAGTTAAAGAAGAAAACATTAAAACAGGACCAGTGTGTTAAAAAATAATAATAATAAACTTATACTCAAATAATCAATTAAAAATTTTATATAACTCCGAAAAACAAAGGTACATATTTTCTGAAAATTCAAATTAGCAGCTTAAATATATTTTTAAGAGTTATGCTAAAGTTGTTCACTTTTTAAAAACAAATGAGTAAACTTATACTTAAATAAACAACTTAAAATTTTATTGTAGTTCCAAAAAATTAAGATACACATTCTTAAAAGTAGCAAATTATCATTTTAAATACATTAAGCGTCATGCTAAACATATTCACCTTTTTAAAAACAAATTAAGAAACTAATTCCTAAACAGTCATCTCGAAATTCAACTTCATTTTGAAAAAATAAAGATACATTCTTAGATGCAAATGTTATATTTATGGGTTATTCCAGCCAAACTGGTACAAATCATGCCTGAAATTGTCGAGTTGAGTTTATCAAATGAAGTAATTTTCGCCAACTAATCGTTATTTTAAAAATTATTCTGTTTATTTGTGCATAATAAAATGTAAATGGCTTGTATATGAGTCATTCATTAAGGGTTTTGAATAGTTTGACCACTTTGTGTAACAGAGGAGACAAATGAGGTTTGAAAAATATATTTCTAATCGTAAAGAAAAGTTTATTACAGAACAAGTATAAAATGAACTAAACATCCTGAAACTAATTTTGTCTGCAATTTCAAGAAAAAATATTTTTTACACCATTAATGCGACTGTAACAGAGTGGACATCCCACAGTGCAAATTAACTATCATCAGCAAAGTATTTTAGGCTTATTTTAGTTCCTGAATGCTGACTAAATAATTCAATGTAGCAAAGAAATCACAGCAGATTCATTACTTGTACTTTAAAAAAATATCACATTGAATGCAATAGCTTATTTTATTTCTGAAAGACTTGTAACAGAGTGGACAGTTTAAAACATAAAAAATCTAGGAACAATGATAAATAAGTGTTTTTCAAGATTATTTTGTTTACATACGTAAAAATCAGCAGAAAGGATGTCAGAAGCATTTTTTTGTACTGTGCATTGCAAATGATTTTGTTGTAGCATTTCAGTTTAATCTTAAATTGCATTTTAAGTCCTAGCAATTTGAAGGCAGATCATTTTTTCCTTCTTTTGCCAAAGATTTTTTTTTTTTTTTGAGTCCTTTATAAATGGCTTATACCTAAATAATTAATTCTTGGTTACACACAATTAGATGGAGATCAAATAAAAAATACAATTAATTGGTGGTAAGTATTAAAATTAATTACCAAACTTCTGAAGTATCGGGACTGATGTGTACCATTTTCGCTGAAATGACTGATGTATTAGTATTAAAAATTACTCTAAACAGGTTCACTTTATCAAATAAATTAATAAACTTATATCTAAATAATTAAAAACACAATACAATTTCACCAGAAAATAACGAAAACCACGCCCACTTATATGCAAATACATTGATTTCTCAAAGTCAGGGGGACCGAATTTTGTCTATTCTGATGGTTTCTTCATCTTAGTGACATAGTTAACTTCCAACATTTCCTCACCTGGCGCTGAAAGTATTTAGCCGTAAATCCAAAAATTCTTCTACAACATCTAAAGTTTCATTCGTGTTACGCACAAATATCGCTCATGAGCTAGAAAAGTGACACAAAACTTTGGAATAACGTACTGACAAGTAATTCAAAACCTAAATATAATGCTCTTTCTTGCCGCAAAACTCACACAAAGCTAGCTCATATAATAAAGAGTCTTAGTTTTTGGGATTATGTTCTTGATTTTTAAAAATTTTCTACGAGTCTTCGCGTGCCACTCCTGCTGCTCTGCCGTGCCACACTGTGGCACGCATGCCGCGGGTTGGCCACCTTGATCTAGAAGAACACTTTCGCCAATGTTAAACAGGTTATTTATTGTATGTTATTTTCAATTATAATAAAACAATAATAGTGGCAAAGTAAAAAATATCTAATTGCAACATCATTGGGTGTTAATAGATCGCAATTTTTGTTAGAAGTACAAAAACTAAAAATCAAAGAATTGAATAAATAAAATAATTTGAGGATTTATATTAAAAACTACTGCGATTAATTTTTATGAATTAACGATATGATCGTAAGTTTTTTCAACTTTTTGTGGCACATTAATCCTTGAAGGTTTGTAGCTTTTTCTTTCTAAATATTTTAACTAAAATATTTTTGAAAAGCTGAAGACAATCATACTTCAGTTTTGCATATAGAGTTAAGCCTTGAAAATTGACTAATTAATTTGAGTAATTAATATCTCCTGTTTTAATTAATGGAGAGAAATGTGCTAAAACTTCTTTTTCAGAAAAAAACCCCCTTTCTATTGATGTATAATGTTATGGGGTGCAGAAAAGTTTTACACCCTCAATTATAACGGATACACCAAAAATGAGACATTAAATAATTTAAAAATAACTAATTTGAAATTTAGAATTCGGCCTTCGAAGTGCATTTTACGGGAATACGTTCAAATTTTGTGTCAAGATTCAAGTCTAGGTGCTTGCTGTGGGGCTTCTGGCCATCGGTTACAAACATACATACCAACAAACAAACAGAGCTCGTCATCTTTATATGTATAAATGAAGATGACACTTTTAATGCCATTTTACGGGTTGTATTGTTCAATGGGAGGATTATTTTAATTTTAAAGACTTTTTCTTCTTTTGCGTGTGTGTGGTGACGACTTTATTTAATTTTAGCAAAATTTATACGTTTCAATGGAAATTTTGACACAACTAGTGCCAAGATTTTCTAAAACTCTCAACGACCACAGCAATTTTGCCGTTAAAATTTAATATAATTGACCAATTTAACCGTAATTTTAATATAAAATTGGTCGCCAAATCTAAACTTAATAACATAGGGAACCGATTATGTCACGCCCCAAAGCAGAATACTGCTAAATTTGGAACGTACGTCGCAGAACAGATGCTTGAACTGTAGAACAATTTTGTCCAAATGTGAGGGATAAGTCCAAAAAAATTTCTGCAGAAAGGTAGATTTTATGGAATTCGTTTTGTAACTAAAGATTTTGTAGAAACTCAAATTTTTCTTCAAATTAAGTTTACTAGGCAGAAAATCAAAAAGTCTAATATTTTTGCGACACTTGCAGGAACTTTAGATTTACTACTAACGGGACAAAATCTAGAATTTACTTAAAATGACAATGTTTACTTAAAAGATATCTGCAGAAATCTGTAGGATTTCTGCGGAAAATTATCTGTGGCTACACCTGTGTTATTAAGCGACCTCCCTCGAAGACTAATCCCTTAAAGATTCGCTATATAAGGCAAAAAATTTCCAGTTTAGATCAAAAACCCAGGTGGCATTACGGGGGTGCCAACATTTTGCTTAAATTTTGAAAAAATAAATTAAGTATTTCATCAGGAAACAGTATGGAAAATACATTATATTTTTTCCCAGCTACAATGCAAGTTAGTTTACTTGAAAGAAAACCCCAAAATAAAATATATTGTGTAGTTCAGAGGCTCCTTGTCTAGGTCTCCACGCAGGGCCTAGTTTCCCAATAGGCAGACTAGGCAGCTGCCTGGCAGAAAATTTACCCTGAACCGTGTTTTTTTTTTTAAATTGTAAAAATAAAAAAAAAATATTCGTTTTCTTTGATTTTCGATAGCAACATCCTTTTCTTGTTATTTAATAATGTTAACTTTCCCACATGTTATGAAAATGAAATATTTTTGAATCATATCAATCTATAGTATAAAACACTAATTGTGAAAACGAGAAGCGGGCCTTGGTTGTAGAAAAACAGACGTAATTGCGTTTGGAGAAAAATCACGAGATTGGAGTCTGTCTAAGATATTTGGCTTCATATATACTAAAGATTACTCAATGGTGATTTCTTGAATAACAAAAAGCTAAATATTCAAATGCGAACCACAAGATTTTCATCAAAGTAACACAAAAATAATATATAAATGCAATCGTTTCTTATCAACATTTCTTTTTGAACAAAAAATGGCGTACATTGTAACTCAAAGAAGGTAGTTCAATCTTACAGTAAAGGTGCTTAAGTGAACCATGCTTAGCGTTCGAAACAAGCCTCGGTTATTGCTTATTTCGTTTCCCCATTTTATATCGTTATATTTTGACTTTTTAGGTCTAACTCATGTTTTTGACATTTTATAATAATCCAACTGCGTTATCATTATAATTAACCGTTTTAAGACTTCAGACAATAAAAGAACAATTTTTATAAAAATATTTAGCGCAAGGAGAAAATAATAACATTAATTTATTAATTGATATATGTATCTATGTATACTATACATAATATACACATTATTTAAGTCATCATTTCTTTAGAAGAGAGATAATTTTAATTTTGAGAATACTACTGTTTTACAAGCTTCAGTTGCATTTTTCGAATAAAAAAATTTCACTTCTACTGTCTGTTTGTGTATTGTGCGCCTGGCAGCCAGGAACGCTTCTATTTGAAACAAGAAGTTCTGTCAAGAACTAAACGAGCCTACTTTCCCGTACATCGACATCAGCATTCTAGCATCTGATCATTATTCTCTTGATTATCTAAGACTAAAAATTATGTCAAACATACCTTTAAAAGCAAAATATACCTCTCTCATCAGATGAAATAGACACATAAAAAGTAAATAAATGAATAAATAAAGTTTTGTCGCACCTTTTAAAGAATGTAACTGTTACAGTTCTTCCGTAGAAAAATTCCTCAATTGTTTTCAAAAAAAAATTAAAAGTACAAAGTACATCAAAACACATTTTATCAAAGAAAGAAAAAAAAAAGAAAAAAAAAGAAAAAAAAACTCGTCCGTTGATAAAATGTCTCGAATTTCACTTTTAATCCGTTGCCAGTTGTTAAATATAAATTAAGAATAAAATGCCCTAGTGAATGAAACATTTTTGTTACAAAAAAAAATCGTCTGCCAAAAATAATAATAATAATAATAATAATAAATTCAATAAAACAAATGAATAAATAAACCAAAAATCGTCTGCACAGTCAGTCATTTTTTTCGGACTGTTTACTCAAAAGTTATTAGGGGTGACAGCTTGCTTGAGCGGTTCAATGTTGAATGAAAAATTGTTCAAATCGGAAATGTAAATACGGGAATGAAGTATCCTTGAAAAGTTCTTTCCAACAAAAAAAAGTTTGTTCAAATCGGACTGTTCATTAAAAAGTTAGTATCGTGGGACCGGTTATTTGAACGGCTCAAAGTTGAACCAAAAATTGTTCAAATCAAAAAATCAAATATGGGAATGAGCTGTACTCGCCGAGATCTTTCCAACAAAAAAAAGTTTGTCCAAATCGGAATGTTCATTCAAAAGTTATTAGGGGGGGACAGACAGACAGACCGACCGACAGACACACAAATTCCCCATCTCAATACCCTACTTTCAAATTTTTAATTTTTCGATATTCATTTTACCTCTTTATTTTTTTAACTTGGCGATATTTTTTGGACTTGGCGATATTTTTTCGATGCATTAAGCTACTTTTAATACTTTTTTCGTCTTTCTTTTATTTTTAACGGGAAAGTAGGCTAAAAAAGGAAGACAGGTTTAGGAAGCGCACTTCCCGATGCCTTCAGTTTTTGTTCCTTGCTACTTCCTCGTTCCATTTCCCCCCTATTTCGAGAAAGTCAGAAGAGACTTGGTGTGTGCTCAGATTCAACGGAGGTCTCGCAAAAAAATGTTAGACAGTAATTTAAAGAAGAGAAGGGCGGTAGATTGCAAATCTGCCTGGGGCGGCATGGAACAAAATTCGGCCCTGCCTCCACGGATCCCCACGTGCGCATAAAAAAAGGCTTGATTTGATAACTTTTTTTTTCTTAATATGTTCTTAAGCTTTATTTTCCCTCCCTTCTTATAATTTATTAATTCATTGTTCTGTATGTTCTTTAGAGCTCTTGTCTAGTTTCAGTGGCTCGCCCAGGATATTGTCCTGCGAGGGGCGAAAAATTTTAAGAGAAATCCTAATACGTGACGTAAGAGGCAAAATCGGAGAAATTTCAAGTTTTCCCTGTCCTAGTTTTATATAGATTCTTTGTTGTTGTTATTAAATTTAGTTTTTGAGAAGCTTCATTATAGAGTTTTTACATTGAATATAGCAAGCTGGTTTATAAAATTCCAGGGGGAAGAATGAGATAATTCTATTTTCTACTTCTCAATGCTTCCTTTCTCCCTACATATGTATCTAAAAAATGAGTTTAAATTTGCAAATGATGAAAGACACAGCAATCTAATGCTTCCTTACGCTTAAATTAATAAAATAAAACATTGAGCAATGAAAACTGCAACAAATATTATTTTTTAAAAATGGAAAAATGTTACCCTAGTCGTGGATAAGTTTATTGGAAGATTTTTGTAACAGCTGTATTTTCAGAGGAGTAATTTTCAATCATTACGGATTAAGTACACTTTCCAAAATTAAGTGCCAAAAAAAGCTCTTAGCCCCCCTCAGTCGGTGCGCTGCTGTGCAGTTTTTAATGCTTAACATTGTTATTTTGAGCTATGGAAACAAAAAATCTATTCGGAACACAATTAGGTGACAAATATCTGTTCAAATCATGGGTTCGAGAAATATTCATTCTTCAGTTTCAACTGCTTTTACGTTTCAGCCGGATAGCACCGCGGACCCCGGGGTTCACGGACAACACTTTGAGATTCTCTGGTGTACTTTATTATGGGACCCGAGCAATGGCGGATCCAGAAATGTTACAAGGGAAGGGCGATTGATTTTTTTTTCTTACTTACCTATTTTTTTCGCCACACATCCTTGTTGGTCTTCCATTTCGAAAACTTTCCAGATCAGAGCTCCAAATCCCCACCCTTTCCCTTAATATCATCAAAGATCAACTAAAATAGCCTTTTTTGAACTTCAAAATCCAAAAACTGCTGGAGCAGAGATCCTCAAGGGAGGGGCGATCACCCCATCACCCCTCCTTTGTATCCGCCCTTGGACCCGAGTGTGTCACCTGTCACCTCACATTACCAATGCGAAAGAAATGTCACTGTGCTACGTATTAACAATGAAAGTATTTTTATTCATTTGAAGAGAAAGAAATTATACAAACATCAAATAATTGCATTTCTTAAATTATAATTTTATCCTGAGTAATTGGGTATGTATATGTGTAACATTAAAATTTCTTTTTCTTTGAAACAACCCTGGCTAATAAAGTCAAAAAAAAAAAACTATTCTTTTTAAAAAATCTTATAAACTGTTTCAAATTCTTTCACATCATACCAGTAAGCAATGCGATAAAATCTGCTCTCACATCAGCTGAAAACCAACATTTTTTAAGGTAAATTTTAAAAAATTAGCAAAAGAGGGCCCTTGGACTCTTAGACCATATAGAATATATGGTCTAAGGGAAACTCCGGTTTGTTGCACCCCCTGAATTCACAGCCTAAATCCGCCTATGCCAGGTGGGCTGGGCTTTTTCAAACAACCCGGGTTCTTTCAAACCCTGCCTTTAACTAAAAATATGTCCAAAAACCCACAGTGTGCTTATGAAGCAAAATTTTTCTTTTCTGTATAACTGTTTTGAATACCTTGTTATTAGGGGCCTCAAATATACCTTTTTAGTATTGTTTTCATACCCAGGCTATTTGCGCGCCTAGAAAGCCATGGATGTCAACTATGATCTAAACTTGTAATGAAAGTCATGATTTTTAGGAAAAAAGCTCAAAAGTTACAGAAGCTAATGATCAGTCTTAGTGTTGCAAAGCGTATAAGTACCATATTTTGCTGATTTAACTTAAAATGCACCCATTTTTAAGTTTTTTTTACACTCAAATTCAGCTTTTTTACACACATCAAAATCCGCACCTACTACACTCCCTTGTTTTTGTTTACTAGAAAATTCTATCACATTCACAGAAATAATTTTGTGTGTACCATTATGTTTCTTTTCGTGTATTTTATATAGTGTAATTGAGGGGGGGGGACTTGTACACTTGCCACTTTATTGCTTAAATTCCAAAATTTTAATGCATTTGCATCTGAGTTGATTCAAGTAAAAATTTTTGTTAACTTTTACCAGTGTTTATCTTAAATGTATTAAGATTTTAAGAAATGAGAGGTTTTAAGAAATGATATAATAGCTGTTCAGCTTGTTATATTTTATTCTAACTTGAATTTTCAGTAACATATTTGCAAAGCATTGTTCAGATGGTTGAAATTTTCTTTTCACAAAGTACTAACTTACACAATTTTTGTAATAGTTTTCTCCTGAACGCATAGCATCCAGTGAGTCATGGCAAATCAGATTTAATCCAATTGCCTAGCAGATATCTTATATTCTGTAATTGTTTGCTTGAAGTGTTGATAAATCTCTATTTATACACAATTTTAACAAGCAATTCTTTGTAATAAATGTAATCTTCCCTGGGTAGGATTCTTCCGCTCAGACTATTTTCAATTAAGATTTTAGTAACTATGGCATATCTGGCCTGAATTTTAGCCCCTGGATGTGTAGTTTAGGAAAGGGATTAATTCACTTTAATTTATTGGTATCTATAATTCAAGTATTTAAATGGAAGAATATTGTGTGATGTTTAGAACTGTGTATTTAGAACAACGGAAAAAAAATGCTCACCATTTTTTCCCTATCTTTGTTATTGGAGTGCAAAATAAAGGTTTTAGAAGCTGTATTTTTGACTAACTCAATGGTCTAGTTTGCTAATGCATAGTTAGAAAAGGCCCCAGTTCAGTGCAAAGAAATGGAATTACGTGAGAAAAACTGCAAGTAACCATTTTTTTTTTAAGTTTTAATTTGTCAATGTTTTGACTCTGCCTTTTTCATACTCTGCTATGTTTTATTAATTATAACTTCCTAAAACTATCAATTTGTAATTTATCATTTATAAAATTAATTCGTCTTTCATTATTTTTTACAGATGGACTCCCCTTCCGACATCAGAATATGTCTCTTTCCACAGAATATGATTATCAGCAAGCAATGGCTCAACATGCAGCTGCTGTCAATGCTGCCAACAGTTCTTCTTTACACTCAGCAATGGCCCAGATTCCATCTTTGCCTGCAGCTTTAAACCTCACAGTGAACTCTGTAAATCAAGGTTACTCCTCATCTGGTTTAGGCAATAGCAATGCTGCTTATCATTATTCCTATGGTTCGTTGGCATCTTCAGGTGGTGGAGGTGGCAGTGGCAATAGTGTGCACGGCCAGCACCATGTTGGACATGTAGGTCACCACCACCATACAGGTGGTGGTAAATCAAAAAAGAAATACAAGTTAAACAAAGATGGTGTTCCTCCTCCTAAAAGAGCTACTACTGCATATATTCACTTTACGCAGTGGTATAGAGAAGAACTGAAACGAAGTGGAAGGGAGATTCCCAAGGTGAGCTTTCATTTTAGTTCCAAAAATTTTGAATGATGGAGTATGAAAAATTGATGACTTTAGAGCTTTTTCCTTTTTTTTTAGTACAGATTTGAAAAAGCCGAATTTTTTTTTCTTTCAAAAATATTTTTGATGTTTTTAGTTCAATTTAAATAAAATAAAAATTATGTTTATGTTATTAGTGCAATAAAATTACTACTGCAATAAAAATTTACCTGAAAAGCACCAAAAATTAAATAAAATCACAAGGGTAGAAAGTAAGCCCATGGAGTCCCAAAGCATAATGTTTTCCCATGTTCTACAACATGCTTTTAGCTGTGCAAAACTTAGCTGTGCAAAAATATCTTATCTGATATTAATACAAATGGGTCATTCTGACGAAAATGGTACAAATCCTGTCCACGACTTTAGAATTTTTTAAAATCAATTTTAATAACTACCACCCATTGAGTATTTTTTATTGGTTCTCCATTTGATTTTGTGCCGTCAAATATCAATTGATTAGGTATAATCCATTTAGAAATGACAAAAAAAAAATATTTGTCAGAAGAAGGAGAAAATGACGTGTCCCAGCTTCAAATTGCTAGAATTTTAAATGTGATTTAAAATTGAACTGAAATGTAACAACAAAATTAATGACACTGCACTGCACAAAAGATGCTTCTGACACCATTTCTGCAGTTTATTACGCAAATGAAAAAAAATTTCCCCAGAAAACACTATTATTTATCCATGTCCCTAGATTTTCTATGTTTCGAATTGTCCACTCTGTTACATGCCTTTTGGAAATAAAATAAACAATTGCATTCAATCTTATATATATTTTTTAGAAATATAGGTAGCATGACTGCCGTGATTAGCTTGCTACATTGAATTATGTAGTCAACAACCAGGGTGAGCCTAATTCTTTTCTTATGATAGTTCATTTGAACTGTTGGATTGTCCACTCTGTTAGAACCATTTTATGATTAAAAAAAAAATAGATTTTTTTCTTGAAATTGCAGGCAGACTTACAGTTTCAGGCTGTTTATTCCGCTTTAGGCTTGTTCTGTGATTCTAACTTTTCTTTGTGATTATACGGTGACAGGAAAAAACGTCCCCGACAAAACACGTCCCCAAGGAAAAAACGTCCCCTAGGGAAAAACCTCCCCTAGGAAAAACGTCCCTGTGGAAAAACGTCCTTGAGGAAAAAACGTCCCCGAATAAAAAACGTCCCGTTGGAAAAGACATCCCCGATGAAAAAGCATCTTCTACAAACAAAATTAAGGTTTTTTTTTTTTTTTTTTTTCCATTTCCAGTGATGAATAGAAATTTTAGCAGCATTTGCTAAACTATTTTATTTGCAACAAATGATTTTAGTGGTGCTTTTTTCTCATAATCTAGGTACTTAGAAGCGTTTATCGTTTGATTTACTGGAAATTTTTTTTGTTGTAATTTTTGATATTATTAAACAGTATTGGATATTAAATACAATTATTGATCAAAAGTTTTCCTTGCAAATACAGTCAAGCCCACTAGAATATCGATTAAAGGAATATCCCGCTAAATATAATGCATTTTCAATGTACTAAACCGTTATAGTGCATTATTTTCATCCCGGATAATGAAATATCCCGTTTTTTAGAATATTTTTAAGTTGCAAAATGGCTATTCCATTAAGCGGGATCAACTGTATAAGGTCTGGTGGGGTAAAATGGCCAATGGGGAAAGTGGTCATACTTCAAGTATAGAGCTGTAGTTTACAAATAAATGTTCGAAGGAGTGATTTTTTTAAAATTTTTAAATTTGAATGTTTTCTCAGGTTTGAAAAAAAAGTAAAAAAAGCATTTCAACTTGCTAAAAAGTTGTTAAGAATTACTTTTCGGGAATGCGTTTAGTTCAAATAGAAGGGAAATATAAAAAAATTAGAATATTGTTTTTTTTTTTTTTTTTAATGAAAATTACGAGCTCTATCTGTCCTGCCAATTGAAAACAGCAGTTGCACGAATGTGCATAAAATCGGTTGCATGTGAATATTTTTCCCAAAAAAAAGTTTTATCTCATGTTCAGACATGTGATAAAATAATCAAAAAAGTTCGTTAGACTTTCTATTTTTTTTAATCCTAAAAAAAATCCCCCCCAAAAATCAATTTTTTGAGCCTTTTAAAGTAGGATCCCTTCTTAACAAAACAAAAAAAAATACCAACAAACTATTGAAGGATTCAACTAAAAAACGACTGACCATGCATTAACATTTGTTTATTTTTCCCTGACAATTATATAACTTACAAAGAAATAAAATAAAAGATAGCAAAAAAAAAAAAAAATGTTGAATCAAGTCAATTTAAGAGCAATTTTGTGGATAAAATATAACATTTCTTTGTTTCCCTCTAAAAAACACCCATTGTAAAGAATTAAAATATAAAAGATTGCAAATAAAGTATTAACAAAATTCAAGTTCGAACAATTTTTTCATAAAATATTTCTCTCACTTTTCAAAAGAATTACTTACTTTTATTATGATTAAAAATTTTATCACTCACAAAAAATGATTTAAAAAAAAATTTTGCACCTCAATTTTTTTCCTAGGGGACATTTTTTCCGGGGACGTTTTTTCCGAGGGGACGTTTTTTCCTAGGGGATGTTTTGTCGAGGACGTTCTTTCCGGTATAGCTGAAAACTGGAAAATTTGGTTAGTAGCCAGTGGCCAGTGGACTCAATTATATTAGTCTCCACTTTTTAAAGTTAGTCGCCACTTTTTAAAACTGCAACTAACGAAGCACTGTTAATACGTTTTATATGTTTTTAAATGGGTTCCAGAAGCGTTCATACATATTGATGTAAACCAACAAGTTGTATATTTATTTGTATGTTTCCTTTATACAGTCCCTTTAAAATCGTATAAACGGTGCTTCACTTTATGTTTCAAATTTTTATGAATAACGAAAAAAAGTATCAGAATATCGCTCACGTAAGAAAGGTGATACAACTCAAAAGCACAAAATTTTACAGAAGAGACAGAAAAGAATTTAAACTTTAAGTACAGCCTAAAACAAGGAAAAGTTCAGTTTTAGAGCATTAGTAACTGATTTTGCAAACCATAGGGACCCTTATGATTTTTTTTTTTTTTTGTAAACAACATCTCAAACTGTTATATATTTCTACATGAACCGCAAAATTTACCCATTTGCTCAGTCATAAATAAGATCAAGTCAAAAGTAATTAACCAGTTTCATACTCTATTCATAATACTTAACTAACATTTTATATAGAACAAAAATGCATACCGTATATACTCGCGTATAAGTTGAAAAATTTAGTCCAAAAAATGAAGTTGAAAGTTAGAGGGTCGACTTATACGCGGGGCAGATTTTCCGAAAAATTTTCCCGAACAACTTTTGGAAAAAAAACACTCAAAAACGAGGAGATTTTTCAGATTCAGTCCAACTATTTTAAACAGACGCTAAAGAAGTAAATACTCATACATTCTACTGTATTTTTGCATGATTTGATTGTGAAATAAAGAATAAACTAGGTGACCCGTGCGGAATTCCGCAGAAAAAAAAAAAAACTTTAAACTTAAAATTTAATACGACAATTTTTATTGGCTTCATTTGCACAACATCGCCATCTACTACCGTCGTTCTGACAACTTTTCAAAGAGATCAAAGATACGTTTACTTTTACAACTACTACAAAAGTGATACCCTATATTAAAATCAAATACCCAAGGCTACTACTAAACTAAATACTAACGTTATCGCAAAACTACCATAGTATTTTGAAACAATAAAAGTTACAATTAAGGTTTACCGAGCTAAGCCTTGGCTTGAAATGTCGCATTTTAAAATTGATTTGAACAACAATGTAACGATTTTGACAGTTGAGCAAAAAATTTAACTTTTTCAAACTTCAATCGCTTATAAGTCGCTTAAACGTGTATTTTCGAGATTCTCGTTACGCGGCGCTAGCGGAGAAACGTTCTGAAGAACGCATTTTTTTTAATCTTTCGAATGAAATCAAAATGGAGACGATACGACAATTATTTCGCTAGATAGAGTCAATTTTGTGCCCAAAAATTGCAGTTCGAATAAAAAACGAACCGACACTTTTTAGAGGGTGGGTCTAATTTTCGTCAATAGCCCGCGGGATAAGCTTCAATCGCTTATAAGTCGCTTAAACGTGTATTTTCGAGATTCTCGTTACGCGGCGCTAGCGGAGAAACGTTCTAAAGAACGCATTTTTTTTAATCTTTCGAATGAAATCAAAATGGAGACGATACGACAATTATTTCGCTAGATAGAGTCAATTTTGTGCCCAAAAATTGCAGTTCGAATAAAAAACGAACCGACACTTTTTAGAGGGTGGGTCTAATTTTCGTCAATAGCCCGCAGGATAAGCTTCAAAATCATAAATTTTCTTGCAATTCGATAAAGAAATGAGCGAGTTTCGACCGGGTATAGGATTCGGCTTAGAGAAATAATATATGGAGATATTTACAATAAACAACCGACGTCGTGAAAACTGCGGGAATCGCGAATTTTCCGATTGATGGTGTTTATCCTTTTGAAACAGAATGTAATACGGCTACATCGCAAAATTTATTGATAATAATAATGCAAAATAAAAGCAACAAGTAGCAAAAATCGTCGCTGCAAAATCGAACCCTTACAAAAACCGCGATCGTAAAATCGAACCCTTTACAAAAATCGCGATCGCAAAAATAAACTCTTTTTGTAAAAAAGAATAACAATCGGGTTATTTTTAACACAAGAAAGCTCACTGCATTCCATTTTCCTTCTTTTTAAAACGCTTATATATTTAAAAATCGCGGTAAAACGTTCCCGGATCGGTCCCGTTTTACAAATATCGAGATCGCAAAAATGAACCCTTTTAGTGAAAAGGAATGACAATCGTGCTGTTTTTAACACAAGAATGTTCCAGTGCATTTCAATTTCCTTCTTTTCAAAACATTTATATTTAAAAATCGCGGCAAAAGGTTCCCGATCATTTCAGAAAGTGCGGTCTCGACTTATACGCGGGTTTTCGATTTTTTCCCGATTTTCCTTAAAAAAGTAGGGGGTCGACTTATACGCGAGATCGACCTATACGCGAGTATATACGGTAGTTATACGTATCTTCTCTATATTATATATTTGCTGATTTTCTGACTTAAAGAATGTAGTATTTTATAATGATGAGTTTTAGTTAACAACTGGAAACATTTAAAAATAGAGTAATAAATAATGCTAAAAACAAGAAACCAGAGTTAAATTGTTTATTCAAACACTTGACTTCTTGTACTTGATTAAAATAGTATGATAAGTTTCAATTATTTATATATGCTCTGAAAAAGAAAAAGGTTTTTAAATTTGTATTGAGATTTAATTGATCTTATTAAAACTGTTTAAAAATATATAACATTTTAACGAAAAACGATGTTATTTTAAGTGACTCCTCTTCTTCAATTTTGCGCTTTCCCCCACGTGATCGCTGAGCAGCCATTCCAAAGCAGGTGGCAAGTGCAGGGTTCAAAGTTCAAAGTGCAAATGACGAATGGCGGTTCCTTGTGGCTCAATTTCTCCCTCTAGCGATGGGGAGAAGAGGTGGGGAAAGAAATACATGGAAGTAGCGCGGAACAGGAGGGGGGAAATGTGGTTCGATTGGGAATGTTTAGAGTGACTGAACAAGAGTGGCGACCAAGGGTGGCGATCGATGCCACATTTTTTTTTAATCGCCACTTTTGCAACTTTAATCGCCACGTGGCGAGTGGCGACCGCTAATTTTCAGCTATACTTTCCGGGGACGTTTTTTCCTAGAACCGATTATACAGATATTTTTAAAGGCTTATTTGTCCACTCTGTTGAACAAAGTGATCAAAATATTTAAAATCCTTTCATAAATCTGTACCTCAGAACCAGACTAACGTAAGTCCATTTTCGTCATTTTTCAGTAGAGGGGAAAAACGATGTATTCGACAATCGTTTTTCCCCTCTACCGAAAAATGACGAAAATGGACTTACGTTAGTCTGGTTCTGAGGTACAGAAATGAGTCATGTATTAGTTATTTACACTTCATTACACAATAAATGGAAAGTCAATAAAAAAATATGATTAGTTGGTGGAAATTATTTAAATTGATTATCTTAAGTAAAGAGTTTCAGACATGATTTGTACCATTTTCCTCGGAATGACCCAAATACATAAACAACTCTTGAATAAAAGTAAACAAGAAGCAAGATTGAAACTTACTCAGGAACTAAGTTCAATAAGAAACAAAGTTGAGTGTATTTAGGTATTGTTACACTTCATGAGAGAAGATTAAAATAAGATTAAATAAGATTTTAATTAGATCAAAAACGTTTTGCATATGCAAAAGTAGAAGCTGTTCTAATTTTCCTAAATTTTTAAAAACTGTCCCAAAATTCTTAATATTTTGACTTTAGTCCTTAAAATCCTAAAATTTTCAGTATTTTATCCTGCATTATTGCATTAAATTGATCAATACCATTACTACTTACTAAATTGTCTAGGCTTAGTATGAATCAAAATATTTGTAATATTTAGTTTGTTTCTGAAATAAATGTTTTCAATATGCAATAAATTTTGAAAAACCCACTTTACCGACATAGTGGTTTTTCAAGCAGGCCCAGCCCGAAATAACCAGGGTGGGGTTTTTAAAGCTGGGCCTGCTTTTGCGAACTCTGGCTCATTATAATCCCAAAATACACTATCCAGAATATATTTTTTGCAGTTACTTCTTACGACTTATAACTATGTTTTAAGATAAAGGGAGCAACAAAAATCAAAAACATGAATAATACCAAGTATTTTTTAAATTTCTTGATGCAAAAGTTGGCAATTAAATTTTAGACTATTAAAATCAGTAATTATCAAGTCACATAATAAATCTTGCATATACTAAGTTGGGAACAGGGCATGAATAGTCTGATACTGATGGTTACAGTTAAGGGAATAAGCCACAGTCATTAATCATTACACAGGTTTATCATTTACATATTTAGCTAATTTCATGTGATTATTGCTATCTATTTTTTCTCTTGACAACCTTGTTTAAACAGCTATAAAAAAAACACATCCTCTGTTACAGTTTATCAAAAAAAATTTTCAAACAATGCAAATAATAATAATAAGTGAAATCAGGGTTGGCAAAAACCCGGGTTTTTCTGGGTTTTTACGCGTTTTTGTATGTTAATAATTTATTTCTTATGTGGGTATTGATATATAATGTATGCATTCATTCATATAAAAATATATTTGTTAAGTTAAAGTTCTGAATTCCATTTAATCAATGTCAATTGATTAATAATTAATATTATTAACAAGTACCTGGGGACCGAGCCCACTCGGTTAAAAAAAAGAGGTTTGTAAACTCGTGTTTTTTTCTAAAATGCGAAGTACTTATTTAGATAAACTTGAAAAGCATTTTTAAGCCTTTGGTTGCAATTACGCATTTAAAACAGCCGTAATTTGTTTTAGAAAACACAACCTTATTTAACATTTTGAAGCAAAAATGGGAAACCGGTGTCCCACTGAACGAAACACCGATTTCCCATGAATATTTTACCTTTTACGCAGAAAGGGACACCACTGTTCTGTGCTGTATTACATAACCAGAAAATTATTAAAATGCTAAATATAATATTTTACTCTTATTTTATCGTAAATTAATGCAGAGTAATGAACAAAGTATCAAAAATACGTTGATAAAAATTCTGCGTCAAAGGGTTAATCCATGCTCACCGTAAAATCACACCCAATTTCATTTCATTTGGCGCCGAAGGCGCGGGAGGAGTTGATGAGAATATTTGCAGAGTCCCTGTTCTCCAGTACGCATTTAGTCCAGTTGGTTTTGACTTTCACTTCACTTGACACTCCAAGGTTCCCCCCGTACATACCACAATTCGTGGTTTAACCGGGATGGGGCCTTGAAGAGCTCTCTGTTCGTTTTTGAACAGACCCAAGGGCCGAGCAGACCCTTGGCCCAGCATCCCCCTGAGGTATCGTTTCACTTGAAGGATTTTATGACCACGAACATTTTTAACGTCCCCCAGCCACCATTTATGAAGACTGGATCTTTGATCAGCTGGGCTTCCTCTATATGATCGGCTCGGGACCCTCCGGTTACGAGTCTGACGACTTACCGATCGCACTACAAAATCCAAAACTTTATCTAAATACAAAATTTTATCAAAATCGTTTGAGCCGTTTTCGAGATCCGAAATATATATATGCAACAATTGCTCGTCTAAAGATATTAGATGTAATTTTGTTTCGAAACTTAATATTTTAAGAATGAGTTTCATATTTATTGATTTTTTACCTGAAATATCTTACTAAACACTCTTGAGGAGGAAAAAAAGTATTTTAAAACTAATTATAACACTTTTATACTCAATTTTGAAATCACACTTGAAAAGTAAAGTAATCTGATTTTTATATACTGTAAGTTACCATAAAATTCAATAGATGTCGGTGGACAATTACCACTGCTTTTATCCCAACAGCTTGTTATCTAATGAAGCCTTGCTTTAACGTTTCAAAAACAATAACAATTTAACGTTGCCAAATACCATAATTTGAACTTGCGCTGATGTGATTAAATATGAGATCCAAATGTTATAACAAAACGTGGTCGCCACGGAAACAGTAATAATGAAAGTGATAGATGGGATTTTCGGTTAAAGTTGTGCCCATCTACCTTTTTCATATTTAGCAGAGTAAGCGTCCATGTTAAGAGCTCGAGTGAAAAAAGAGGATGACCAAGTAACAATAAACTTATTTATTTAACTAAAGTAAATGGCTAAAAGAATAAACAACGGTAGTAAAAAGTAGAAACAGCAAAAACAGTCCGTAAACAATAATAAACATTACTTAAAAACATAATACTGATAATGCCCTGCCATTATATAAAACTATCAGTTTGCTAATCCTTAAAAAGGTTAAGGCATTGAGAAGCCAAGACAAGCTCAAGGTTGGAGCGAGTCGGCTTGCCTTCCTAGAATCAACCGCTAAAGGGCTGATCCGACTGAGCCTGATTAGCATATGAGAAAAACAGTTAAGTTCTTTAAGGAACTAAACACAAATAATAATGGTAATCAAATCATTTCTAAATACTAGACTTCCTAGTCTATCAGAAAGTAATCATAAAGAAAATGGCGCAATAAAAGCTTCTCAAACTTTCAATGAAGGCACAAAAAAAACGGGTTTTTTTTGTGAAAACTCGCTTTTTTACAGAAAAAACGCCGACGTAAATGTACTCAAAAACCAAAACTCTATCTAAATACAAATTTTTATCGAAATCGTTAGAGCCGTTTTCGAGATCCGAAAAATAAATAAATAAATAAATAAATATACAAGAATTGCTCGTTTAAAGATATTAGATATCAATTAATAATATCATCAACCAAATTGTAAAGTTTAATGTATATTTAAGAAGCTTTGGACAATGGTTTCAGCTATGAACTTTTATCACTTGTCTTTTACAAAATAGAAGAACTGTTACAAATGGGCTTTCCTACAAATTCAGGAATACTGTAAAATTTTTTCGTTCGACCTCCGAGACATCTGCGCACGCGCTAGGTCTCTTCAGATTTTCTCGAAATAGGGGGGGAAAAGCAATGAGGAAGTAGTAAGCGAAGGAAAGCTGAAGGCATCAGGTAGTGCGCATCCTAAACCTATCTCCCCTTTTTCAGATGGAAGCGTCCGTGGCTCCCAGGCGCACAATACGCAAGCAGACAGTATTTAGGGTGTGAAAGTTTCAAAAACTTAAATTTATACCACTAAAAAATTAAAACCATTGCTTATTAATAGCACTTGTTTATTAATAGAAATAATCATCTTTTTTCATTAAGTAGCCTGCTTCAATATCTAGTCATGTCATTTGCATGTTTTTTATAAGGCATATCTCAATGCTAGGTATGTGTCTGAGATAAGGGAAGTGTCTTCCCCCCCCCCTTCCTATTTTCAAAACCAAAACTGATTAATTTCAGATGGGGGAGGGGACTCTTAATCGATTTTTTTTTCTTTTTTTTGAAATAATCATTAAAAAAAACTAGGTTAACATAAGAACTTTGCAAGAATTATAAATTTATTAATAAATGCTTGTCATAATATTTTAGTAGTAATAAACTGCGTGGGGACGCATTTTCTTTGTTTTTTTTTTAATCAAAGAAAGGGTTTAGTGCTTCAGTCAGTGGTAAATCATCATATACTAAATGCAGTAGGGTTAGAAGAAATGAAGAGCAAAACTTTATTTTCTTGCTCCAGAATAAAAGCAAAAATTGCAGTATTTTGTCATTATTTGACTGCTGTGTTGAATCAAAATTATCATAAAACATTAATTAAGCAATTGTTTCCATCTACAATAAGTTAATCAATGGATCATTTTCAATCTATTTTAAAATTCTAAAATTTGCAATCAAAAAATAAATTAATAATAATAATTATTTTGCAACAAAAAGTAGTATCATGGCTAGGAAAATTTTCTGGACGATGACGTGAAAATTGAAGAAATAATAATTATTTTATAAAATAAATAATTGCTCTAAGAAAAATTATCTCAAATAAACCTGATTTCTTACTTATTTTTTATGTATAATTTAGATTAGATATTATTATTGACTATATTTGTTGATAACTTAGAAATTAACAAAAACCCACTTTTGACAAAAACCCGGGTGGGTTTTTGTTGGTGGACCCGCCTAGAAAAACCCGGGCGGGTTTTTCTGGGCTGGGCTCACCTTTGCCAACCCTGAGGGAAATTCAAATGGTGTTTTTATCTTTAATAAATAAACTAAAAATTTAATAACTTGTCCGGTAAGGAAGATTGTAAATTCCAGGGGTTCACCCAGTCGAAATACTAACAAACTAAATCAATCTATACAAATTTCTAGACTTGATATTGATCAAAAAAGTTAAAATATTTAGTTTCTGAAATGTAAAAATACAAATGTGAGGACCAGCAACAGGCTCTGGGCCAGTAGCGTACGTAGACTTCGCCCCCCCCCCCGCATGATTTATTAGTGCGCCCCCCGTAAGATTTATAAATGTATGCCCTATCTTAGATTTATGGCAAAAAAATTAAAAGCTATAATAAGACTTTGTTGAAGAGTATTCTGATATTCAAAATCAAGTTTATTTCAAAATATAAAGTAATGAAAATGTGTTTGCAATATCATTTTCTGCACTTGCATTTCCTTCACAAATTGAATAGGCATTATTATTCTAAAAAAAACTATTAATCTTCTGATATTTTTCAGCTTTTACTGCTTCTTCCTTTTTCCTTTTACGAAACTCTGCACCAGACAGTTTTTTTTAAATTCATTTTGATGGAAACTTAGTAAAATGTCAATGTATGACTATTTCGCGTGCAATATTAAAGCTAATTAGATCAGTATATTGGAATAGAATAGACATGGAAAAGAGTTCGACTTTGAGCTCTGTAGGTCTGCCGTGATCGCATATTTAAAGCAGACATGGTGACGGCAATAGCAAGTCTGCTACATTAACACAGTTATCGTCCCCCTGTTCAATCCAAAATTTCGTAAATCATTTATTGTGACTTCTCAACAAGGTTGTTTATTCGGATTTTTTTTTTTTTTTTTTTCAAATTATCTGTCAAATTTTGAGACTGAATAGGAAGGAAGCATTTTAAAAAATAAGCCTAATGTCTCTTCAGTTTCGTGAAAACACTAATACTAATGCCGTCTCTTCTCAGTAGATTGAGGCATTAGTGCATATTAAGCAAGTAAGTTGCCACCCTTAAGCCAGGCCGCCAACTTACCGCCTTGTACAACTACTGTGCATACTCTTATTTTATTATTCGGTAAAATTCTAGTTTCATTCGTTCAATTGAATTCGCCCCCTCCCAAAAACTGAGTTCAGGCGCCCTTGATCATAGGAGCTCAATTAAAGGTGGACAGGGGGCATATGTTATGCAGGAGAAGGCAGGGAGGGTGGTGAAATCATTACGTTATGCATCATATGTGACATATCGATGCAGATTTCATTCGGAACACCTGGAAGTGACATTGAATAGGGAGAAAATTGTGTTATTTTTTCAGAGTGCGCCCCCATACCTCTGGTACCCCCCCCCCCCGCGCCGCGGGGCTGCAGGGGCGCTATGTATGCCACTGCTCTGGGCCCAACTGTGCTATTCCCAGTCAAATTATAGACCCTAATGAAAATCAATGGACCTCTTAAAGCTGTCTAGCCAGGGTTTGAAAAAAACCCAGGGTTTTTTTTTTTTTTTGAAGAAGCCCAGCCCACCTGAGTTTTTGATGAAAAACCTGGTTTTTTTTTTAAAGCCTAGCTCACTTGGGTTTTTGATGAAAAACCTGGGCTTTTTCGGGGACCTACTAAAGAAATTTTTATTCTGCAAATTTGGAAACAGCACTGTAATATTGATTTTTTAAAAATTGATATTGGAATTAAATTTATAGCTTGGAATAGTTGTTTCAATCTTCTAAGTATTAAGAAAAAAAAAAAACAAATAGTGTGAAATTCACATATAGTTTTATTTCTGATACCTAATAAGTTGTCAGGAAAGGATGATGGCAATTTCTGGACCAGGCACCGACCAAGATTAAATATTGTAACAAACTAAATATTATAACTAAATTGATTAATATCAATTTCTAGGCTTAGTATTGATCCACATATTTATAACATTTAGTTTGTTTCTATGAAATAAATATTTTCAATATACAGTAAATTAAAAAAAAAAACCACTTTACCGACATAGTGGGTTTTTTCAAGTGGGGCCTCTTTGGCAAACTCTGGTCTAGGCACTTGCTCCTTATTGTGTCTTCCGGTAAACTATTCCAAGCTCACACTGCCCTGCTAGCTAAAATAGTAATTTTTCCGAATTTCCGAGTTATACTTAAATTTAAACAGCTTAAAACAATGACCCCTTGTCCTGCTTTCCGTGCAAAAATTTAACCCCGTAACATCTTTCATTCTGATAAATTTAAACAACTGAACCATGTCCCCTCTGATTCTCCTTTGCTCAAGATTATACATATTAAGCATTCTAAGTCGGGAATCATAGTCTAAATTTGAAAATCCATTCAGTAACCTTGTAGCCCTCCTTTATACCCTTTCTTAAGATAAGGAAACCAAAACTGAACAGCACACTCAAAATGAGGTCTTACTAACTTCTATATAAAGGCAGAAGAATTTTCTTAGATTTGTTTGATATAGTTCTCTTTTTAAACCCAAGCATCCTATTGGCTTTGTTACTAGCTATGCTCCACTGTTAACTAAACTTGAAGTCCTGATTTATTAAGACACCTAGATCCATAACATTTTCTACCTTACAAATGACTGAACCCTGTAAATAAAATAATAGCTTGTATGCTTATTTCTATGACCTAAATGCAGCATTAGCATTTGACATTTCCCAACATTAATTGCCATGCCCCCACTTGTCTGACCACTTAGTAATATAATCCAAATCCTCTTGCAGCTGATTAACTTGTTCATCATTTTCTATAACTCTCATAACTTTGACATTATCAGCAAAACAATTCATGTTTCCAGAAACATTTTCATGAATATGATTCATTAGTTAAATTTGAAAAATCCATTTTACAGACAATTGTGGGTTTTTCCTAGTGGGCCCATCCAAAGAAAACCTGGGTAGGTTTGACCAACCCTGAGCGTAACAAACAGGATAACATTTTGTTACAGACATGATGTGTATACAACTTTATAAAAACTTGAGTATTTATTTTTCAAGTATCACTTTCTAGACATTTTAATGTAAATTTGAGGCACAACTATGATTAAATGTAAATGTATTATGTGTATACATTTTTTTTTTCATTATTTACATCTAAATATATTTTCATGTAAAAGTTTTGAGTACTTAAAATGATATTTTTATACGAATATTTACAGCCATTAACGAAACGTAATATATTTTAATGTTAAAAAAATAAATATAAGATAAATTATATTGATATTAGCTATTATATTCATATGCATATATACAGTAAGGTGGGGCGAAAAATAAAAAGTTTTTCAGATCAACTTCTAATAGTTGCCAAAAGTTGTCTTTGGTGATAGTTAGCTTTTGTGCAAAATTTGAGAAAAATCGGTTAATATCTTCAGGGGGCGCTGCGTTCGCATTTTATCATAGCTTTTAACGGGATTTTATGGTTAAAATATGAAAAACAATGCCGTTAGCTAATCTCATTGCATTTTTTTTACTCATAAGATATATTCATGCATTCAAAGCATATGAAATAACTCACAAAAAATTATTTTATATGATAGATTTATATTTCAAGCATTTAATAAAATATTTTTGTAAAAAAAAATGGAACCGACTTCAGAAGTCGGCGCAAAAACGATAGGTAAAATGATATTTAACCATATTTTGCCAACATTTTTTTCAAAGAAACCATTGAAAATTAAAAGCAGAATATTTGTACCATTACACGAATGTGTCAATGAAATGAATGAATGAAATGAATCCATTAAAATTTATATTTATAGTTGAATTGTAGTTGCGTATGATTCTATACATTGTTTTTGCGCCGACTTCAAAACTTATGTTTAAAAGTAGTTTCGATGGTATTCAAAGAAAAAAAATATTTTTTACTTTTTAGAGCAATTTCCAACTGAAGTTGGTTCTATTTTTTTTTTTTCCAAAAATATTTTATTTCATTCTTTTTAGTGTAAATGCACTTAAAATAATCAAAATATAGTTAAAAAACCATGCAGCTGTTCAAAAAACTTGCAGACCTGGACTCGATCTCGTTCTATCAGGAACTTCAACCCGACGCTTTTAACCACTTGACCATCGGGTCGCTCATTGAAGTAAGGATTTACGATAGCACATATTGTTTTTAAATAACATGAAATTTTAGTTTTTTCGATCATACCTTTTTTTCTAGTGAACAAATATCGTCATATGAATACATGGTACCTAAGTTAACCATCTCCTATCGATTAAAAAAAATCGTCCAAATCGGTTCAGTAGATCAGATGTTATGTGCGAACAAACAGACAAAAAAACATACGCTTTGAATTGAAAACATCCTCCTTTTTTGAAGTCGGTTAAAAATTAAAAGTAAAAGTAAGTAATTTGAATTGTGGGAGAAGGAGTTAGAGTAAGTCTTGGAAAATTGGTGCAAGTTTTTGCTTTTCATGGAAAATAATATTCAACTAAAGAGGACTTTTTAGCTTTTTTCAAACACCACAAATCAAAATCTTATTTTTTAAAAATGTGTGTCACTTTAATGATCGTTCATACCCCCCCCCCCTCGCAGTGCAAAAAACATTACACAGCAGATTTTTCCCAATAACTCAACACTCATGGTGTTTGATACATTTTATTTGTTTGTAATGATGTTTTTAGTCACAACCAATATGAAAATCACAAAAAATAGTTACTTTAATTTTTAACATATATTTATCATCTTCAGAATTTTTGACTTTTAATTTTACCTTGAATTTGACGTAAATGGAAGGTATAAAATACAGAATTTTATAAAGGTACAAAAATTAACATAATATAATTGATTGTGTATATAATTTTTGAAAAAATAATATAGGTGCCACAAATCAAAAACCATTTATTGCCACAATCGATTCAAAGCCACCAAAAATGGCGCAAACGTCCATAAGAAAATTCTACTGCATCGAAGGACCCCATTGCCAATTTTAACAAAGATCCCACCAAAACTGTCATTTTGTACCATAAAAAAATATGGGGCACATTCCCATGGGAGGATGTACCTGCATAAGGACATTACAATCATTAAAATCATTACAAAAAAAAAACATGCAGCTATTCGAAAAACTCCTTGCAGACCTGGACTCGATCTCATTCCATCAGGAACTTCAACCTGACGAGCATAACCACTTGACCATCGGGTCGCTCATTGAAGTAAGGATTTACGATAGCAAATATTGTTTTAAATGACATGAAATGTTAGTTTTTCGATCATAACTTTTTTTCTAGTGAACAAATATCGTCATATGAGTACATGGTACCTAAGTTACACCATCTCCTATCGATTAAAAAAAAAATTGTCCAAATCGGTTCAGTAGATCAGATGTTATGTGCGAACAAAAAAAAAAAAAAGTATACGCTTTGAATTGAGAACCTCCTCCTTTTTCGAAGTCGGTTAAAAAGAAACAAAAACGTGAAAAAAAGTGATTTTTTAAACTATAAATATATCATATAAAATAATGTTTGTGAGTCATTTCATATGCTTTTAATGCATGAAAACATCTTTTGAGTAAAAAAAAACGCAAAGAGACTAGCTAAAGGCATTCTTTTTGATATTTTAACTATAAAATCCATAACAAAGCTATGGTAAAACTTTGCGATCGCAGCGTCCCCTGAAGATATTAACCGATTTTTCTCAAATTTTGCACAAAAGCTAACTATCACCAAAGACAACTTTTGGCAACTATTAGAAGTTGATCTGAAAAACTTTTTATTTTTCGCCCCACCCTAATATACAGGATGTTCCAAGTTAACCTTCATGACCTTTATTTCCCCAACCGTTGGTCCTAGATCAGGGGTGACCAACCTTTTTAGAGAGAGTGCTACTATCTGGAGAGAAAGAGCTCAGCGTGCCACATTGTATTTTTCGTGCCACATATGTATGTAATTCTTACTCACATGAAACATTTTTTCTCTTAAATCTTAGCAATTGAAATCTAACTGCTAATAAAGATAAAACAAGTCAGAACTTAAGAGTTATCGTTAATAAACACTTTTATAAGTTCTGTCAGTTCGCTTATGCATAAAAAAGAAACAAATAACATCAAACATTCTATTCTCAAAATTAAACAGTCTGTACTTAATGTGGTTTATAGGTCTGTATCTTTTTTACCAAGTCTTTAGTATTAGGATTAGTTCTTAAGAATCCTCAGAAGTTTAAGTATTTTAAGTGCTATCAATTAATATTCAGCGGTGTTTAGATTTTTCTGCATTCATAACAAAACTATATGTTTAGAAGCGTATTTTGAACCAAATCTACAACTGCATCAGACGACTAAAGCGTGTAAATGTTTAAAAAAAATTTGTTAGTACAAATCTCCAAATTTCTGTATAACATAGATGAAGTAAGCTCTTACATTTGATTACCAATGCAAAAGTTCAGTAATTCTTATTTGGATTTCAGAAGGGTAACAAGTAGTATCTTGCAGAGAAATAGACAAATAGTTTGAAAAGATCAGCATGTTTTTTAAATTTTTAATATGATTCTGAAAATCATCTAACCTAACACTGAATGTATACTTAAAAATTTTTCTTAATATATCATTGGAAAATTATTAAATTTGGGTTGATACTTTCAGTATTAAATTTAGTGTTTTATTCTTTTTCCTCCGAAGTAGAGAGAAAGAAACTGAAGTTTCATTATAAAAGAATGTAGATGGCCTATTCTAGTTTAGGAAACTTTTTTTGTACTGTCGTAAATTTAAATTACTTAAATGCTGAATAATAAGAGATGACATAGCTAAATTCATTTGCTGTTCTTCATTCCTAAGTAGCAAGTCCTCATTGCTTTCCTTCCAGATATTTTAAAAAACACACTCCCTAAAATTCTAAATTTTTCCTTTGGACAGCTATTGCACATTTCATTGAAGGAGTAACTTGCCATATTCTCCTCTTTCTCCTGTGAAAAGCCCCAAAATATTCAGAGCTCTAATTTGTAGTTTGTTAATACAGTGAACTCTACAGGGTCACCAGCAGAGAAAAAAGTCTCCTTCTTTGGCAAGGAGTTTGTGATAAACAAGTCAATGCTACTTTTGAAGTTTTTTTGCCAAATTATTTTCAACTAATGTAACAAAAACAATTTAAGGATTTTCATTTGTGCAACCATACCAAATTTTGTCTAATCTGGTTTCTTAATTTTACTTGCAGAGTTAACTTTTAAAAAAAATCATCACACTCAAGAACTGCTGTTGTCAATAGCCAAAATACTCGTTTCTGGGCTATGCAGAATCCGCATATCCAACGATCCAGTAAGCATCAGGTGCGATGGTCTGTTAATGTTTGGTGGATGGTCTGTTAATGTTTGGTGCGGCATTTGGAAAGGAACTTTAGTGGGACGCTTCTTTTTGATTGCAGGTTGACCGCTGAAAAGTATAACGATATATTACGTGGATATTTATCTGACTTTCTAGATAATCATGTTTCGTTCGCAGTTCTTAGTAAAATGTGGTTTCAGCTTAACGGGGCACCGGCACACAAACCAGCAACTACCAGAGCACTTCTACGTAGTATGTTTAATAATAATATCATTGGATATGGAGGTCTTTTAGAATATTCCCTTCGATCCCCAGATCTTAGTCCTCTTTTTTCCTCTGGGGTTTTTTAAAAAGTAAAGTCTGCGAGGTAGATTCATCGAGCAAAATCGATTTGCAGAACTGCATTTTATGCGCAGCGAAATGTGTCACTCCAGTAATGCTTCAAAACGTACAATCAGAATTCTTATCACGCATTCAACTATGTATTTTAGTAGAAGGAAAACATTTTGAGCAGCTTTTATAATCGATTAAAACAAATGATACTCATTTCTAACACATTGTTTTCGCAGATTTTGTTTTTATTTTTATTTTGATTTGCAAGAAAGCAATGTACAATTTCTGTGTTTAATTTTGTATGTTATTTCTAAGATTTCACATATTTCGAGTGTTTAATATCTTTGTATAAAATTGTATAATAATTTACCTTGTCTTGTTATGTTTTGTAGTCTTGTAGCATCTGTATTTATTTTTGAATACAAGGAGAAGCGAATGTTTTCTGACATGGACGAAATAAATTCCATTATCCTACCTAATCTAAAAGCTCGTTATTCCTCTGGCAGAGCGAAAATTTTCTTTTGTCAATTTGTTTACGGGCCCTGCACATTTAAAACTCGAATATCTCCGCGGATTTTGATCGCACAAATGTCATTTTTTTGTGTTAGTATTATTTTTCAATGGAGATTCTTTCCCTAAATATAAGTTTGGGGACCCGGAGTCCCTATATAGAGTTAGATTTCGTATTATTTGACTGATTTATTTTTTCGCTTCAAACTTTCAATATTTTAACTCTCTACCTCATTTCAAGCAAATTTGCAATTGGAAGTATGCATCTCGAACGAACGGTTGAGGAAATAGAGGTCATGAAGGTTGACTTGGAACACCCTGTGTGTATATATATATATACATATATATATATATATATATATATATATATATATATATACACTGAAGTGACAAAAGTCATGGGATACCTCTTAATATCGTGTCGGCCCTCCTTTTGCCCGGCGAAGTGCAACAACTCGACGTGGCATGGACTCAACAAGTCGTTGGAAGTCTTCTGCAGGAATATTGAGCCATGCTGTCTCGATAGACGTCCATAATTGTGAAAGCGTTGATGGGGCAGGATTTTGGGCACGAACAGACCTCTCGATGGTGTCCCATAAATGCTCAATGGGATTCATGTCGGGCGATCTAGGTGGCCAAATCATTCGTTGGAATTGTCCAGAATTTTCTTCAAACCAATTGCGAACAGTTGTGGCCCGGTGACATGGCGCATTGTCATCCATAAAAATCCCATCGTTGTTTGGGTACATGAAGTCCATGAATGGCTGCAAGTGATCTCCAAGTAGCTGCACATAAGCATTTCCAGTCAATGTTCGGTCCAGTCGCACTAGAGGACCAAGTCCATGCCATGAAAAAACAGCCCACGCCATTACGGAGCCACCACCAGCTTGAACAGTGCCTTGCTGACAGTTTGGGTCCATGGCTTCGTGGGGTCTGCGCCACACTCGAACCCTACCATCGGCTCTTACCAGCTGAAATCGTGACTCATCGGACCAGGCCACGGTTTTCCATTCATCTAGGGACCAACCGATATGCTCACGTGCCCACGAGAGTCGCTGCAAGCGATGTCGTTCTGTCAGTAAAGGCACTCGAGTCGGTCTTCTGCTGGAATAGCCCAAGAAATCCAAATTTCTCCGCACAGTTCTAGCAGACACGTCCATTGTACGTCCCACATTGATTTCTACGGTGATTTGACGCAGTGTTGCTT
The DNA here is from genome assembly GCA_038373865.1 of Uloborus plumipes. Lineage (NCBI taxonomy): Eukaryota > Metazoa > Arthropoda > Arachnida > Araneae > Uloboridae > Uloborus > Uloborus plumipes. The sequence continues at coordinate 55,136 of JAXGGA010001843.1, forward strand.
GTCTGTTAGAATTTACGACTCTTTGCAGACGTCGCCGGTCTCGATCTTTAAGTGCAGGCGGTCGACCACTGCGCTGTCCATGGTGGGATGTTATGCCTGAAATTTCATACTCTCGGCACACTCTTGACACAGTGGATCTGGGAATGTTGAATTCTCTAACGATTTCCGAAAGGGCATGACCCATGCGTCTAGCTCCAACTAACATTCCGCGTTCAAAGTCTGTTAATTCACGTCGTGCGGTCATCATCACGTTAAAACCTCTTCACATGAATAACTTGAACAGAAATGAAAGCTCTGTAAAAGCACTGCGCATTTATACCTGTTCTATGCGATGCTACTGCCATCTGAAAATTTGCATATTGCTATCCCATGACTTTTGTCACTTCAGTGTATATATATTGTATAATTTTTTATTTATTTCAGTATGTACAGGGACGTCATTTCGAATTTTTCTAGGGGCAATGGGTGCATACATAATATAAAATTTACCGAAAAGTGGCAAAAACCACGCCCACTTATATGCCACTACATTGATTTCCCAAAGTTGGGGGGGGGGGGCGATAGACCCTCCCCCTGCCCCCTAAATGACGGGCCAGAGTATGTAAAGTTTTTATATATTTCAGAATTAATATTTCACTTCATTTTTTTCCCCATTTAATTCGAGTTAACTTAGCAGTAGCTGCTTTACACTTTTTTTCTTCCACTGGCTACTTTTACACAATTGTATAATTCAGAAGTACAAAATATACATTAGTCAGTGCACAATCAAGACATTTTCCTTTTTCTGATCAACAGTTATTATTAAATTTTGAACTTTTAATCTGTATTAAAAATTTGTTACATGTATTAAAAAGTTGTTACATTACTTATAATTGGCTATTTTTAAAAATAAAGAAACAATATTGACATGGTAAATATAATTTTTTATAGCAAATATTATCGTTGGATAAATAAATATCAACATATGATATTTTCAAAATGAATATCGAATATATAAGTGACTAATATATATCTGTGAACCCTGTCGATTTGTGTAAATTTTCGTATTATGAATTATTAATTATTTTTCTTATTAGATTGGAGAATTTGGAAAAGAATGTGCTGCGAAGTGGAATGCTATGAATGAAGAACAAAAAGAACCTTTTCTAGATTCTGCAGCAAGAGATAGAGAACGTTATAAACGTGAAGTATGTATATTCTATGTTTAAAAATTTTTAAATACTGTGTACAGTTGAATGAGAAACTTTCAATTATGTTTGAAGAGTTGTTTTATGTAACACTTTAAAGCCAGAAAAAGAGGTTCACACACAAGGAGGTAAGTTTGCAGAAGAAAGTACCAACTGAAGAAAAATAACAACAGACTTCCAGTAGCAAATGCACCCACAGCTCGATCATAGCATCCTAAGACTGCAGTTTCGCCCTTATTGTGGGCTCCTCAGTTAGGAATAGCCAATGATCGAGCCGTAGGCAAAAATCCTCTTATTGTAGCTAAGATAGCCGACAAACTGGTAGATAAAGTGAATTTATCTTACCACTTCCAGGTCGGATTTCGAACACTATGTTTTTTTTTTTGAAAAGTGATTTTGAAATGAAATTTGTATTACTAAAAACTAAAAGGTGTAGTCAAAAACTAGATTTTCACAACATAAAATAATAAAATAATTTAAAGTAGTTTTGATATTTGTTTTAAAGGAAACAAAAAAAGTTTTTTGGTTTAAACCTGCTAAAGTTCAAGAGTTGGACTTTTTCATTTTGCAGACAAAACGTTGATCATCAGTGCTGCTACCTAGTGGATTCAACGCCTGTGGCAAACTTCAGAAATTGCACCTCCCCCCCCCCCCCGCCCCATATTCATGTGATAGAACAGGGGTGGCCAACCCGCGGCACGCGTGCCACAATGTGGCACGGCAGAACAGTAAAAGTGGCACGCGAAGACGTTTTGAAAAAATTACAAAATTTAGGGGAAAAATATTGATTTCAAAAATTTTTATGAAAACTAAAACCCTTACACTGATAAATATAATGATATTATGACGATTAAGTGTCAGGATGCTGGCTTACAAATTGTCTGAACAACAATATTACAAATTACTTAGCTTTAGCTTCGGACATCCAACGAAAGTTGTTACACTACAAACAATGCTTTGCAAAGGATATTTATTCTTAACACGAATGAAACTTTCAATGCTACAGAATGGATTCTTGATCTGCAATAGTTTCAGCTACGGGTGATGAAATGTTTAAAAATGTTAACTGCATGTAAAATGAAGAAACCAGATTGGACAAAATTAGGAATGGTTGCACAAATAGAGATCCTTAAATTGTTTTTGTTACATTATTTGAAAATAATTTGGGAAAAAAACTATCATCGAATTATTTATCAAAAACTCCTTGCCAAAGAATGAGACTTTTCCTCTGTTGGTGACCCTGTAGAGTTCACTGTTTTAACAAACTACGAATTACAGCTCTGAATGTTTTGTGAACTTTTCCTAGGAGAAAGAGAAGAGTATGGCAAAGGTACTCCTTCATTGAAATTTACGATAGCTATCCAAAAGAAAAATAGTCATAAGATTTTAAAACTTTAGGGAGTGTGCTTTTTAAAATATCTGGAAGGAAAGCAATGAGGACTTGCTGCTTAGGAATGAAGAACGGCAATTGAATTTAGCTATTTCATCTCTTATTATCCGGCGTTTAAGTAATTTAAATTTAAGATTGTACAGAAAAAGTTTCCTAAATCAGCATAGGCCATCTGAATTCTTTTATAATGAAACTTCAGTTTCATTCTCTCTATTTTGGAGAAAAAAGAAAAAAAAAACAATTAATACTGAAAATAGCAACCCAAATTTAATAAATTTAAAATGATATATGGACAAAATTTCACACCTATTTTAAGTATTCATTCAGTTTTAGGCTTCATGATTTTCAAGATTTAAAAAAAAAAAAATACTGATCTTTTCAAATTCTTTGTCTATTTCTTTACAAGACAATACTTCCAATTTGGAATTACTGACCTTTTGCATTGGTAATCAAATATAAGAGCTTACTTCAACAGAAAGTCATCAACGTTGTATAGAAATTTGGAAATTTATACCAACAAAATGTTTTCACATTTACACGCTTTAGCCGTCTGCTGCTGATATAGATTTGGTTCAAAATACATTTCTAAACAAATTTTTTGCTATCAATGCGTAAAAATCTAAGTATCGTTGAACGTTAATTGATAGCACTTAACCTCTTAGGATTCTTAAGAACTAATCCTAAAACTAAAGACTTAGTAAGAAAGATACAGCTCATAAACCAGGGTTGTTTGATTTCGTCTGGGGTGGAAAAAACCGCCCCGGACAAAATAGCATTTTGTCCATTTCGTCCATTTTGTCCACTTTAAAGAAAATGACAGTTCTTGATTAAAAAATCCAAAGTTTAAAAGTAATGTTTTAAAATATTGATTTTTTTTAATGAGGTAAGTTTTATCATCAAAATTAGCACACATAATTATGTATACAAACAAATATTTAATAAACAATAGATACTATAAACATATAGTATATGTATAAAATAAATGAATGTTAACGATAAGATTTAATGCTTATGAAAGCACACATTAGTAGTAAATAATTTTAGGATGTTTATTTGCTGTGCAGGAGTTTCATTGCCAATAATAAAAATGTATATAAAATATAAAAGTATAAATAAAATTTTTTAAAGATTTGAGAAAGAAAATTTTGCCATGAAATGAAATATGTTCCTATAATAACATTAATATATCTATAAAACAATGCTGTGTACATAAATATTTTACAATGGGGGCAACATTCATTAAATCCTCAAAAAATATAACGTAAAATGACCAAATGAATCAAAATTAAACCAATATTTCTTGTAGCATCTAATGTATTTTCAAATACAAATGATATACATTTATACGTGTATTTAATTCAAACAAAATTTAAATATAGAATTTATGAGAAAATATCATATAAAGTTTACTTTTTAAGGGATTGTATTGTGTTAATAAATATGTAAGGTAATAGAATACTCTTTAATTTCTTTTTAAAAATATGTATTAAAGAAAACTTTTTTTTCTATTTGTCTACTCTACAATAATGTAATTACACTCAATAGTTTTTTCACTATGTTAAATTTTATTTCTTTCAAATAAAATTAGCTAAAAATCAATGGGTTAATTGCCATTCTTTTTTTTTTTTTTTTTTTTTGTATGATACCATCATTCTATTTTGAAAAATGGGTAATGCAAGAGAGATACTAATTGTACATCATAACATTTTTATACATCAAAAGTATGAAAAAAATGTGTTTTTTCTTTCATTTCTTCCATTTTGTCCATTTCGTCCATTTCTTCCGGCGTCCCGGACTTTTTACAGAAAAGTGGACGAAATGACAACCCTGTCATAAACCACATTGAGTACAGTGCTTAATTTCTAGAATATACTGCTTCATGTTATTTGTTTTTATTTTGAGCATAACCCAAATGACAGAACCTATGAAAATGTTTATTAATGATAACTCTTAAGTTCGGACTTGTTTTATCTTAATTATCATTTTAATTTCAGTTACTCAGATTTACGAGAAAAAATGTTTTATTTGGAAAAGAATTACATAGTCAACAAATAACAGATTTTTAACTTTTTAAAAATTTTCAGTTTGTTGGAAAAATAAATTAGAAAAAAAGCATGAGTCTGATTCGATCATTTTTCCACAACATTCATCCAACTCCGGAGCTCTGTATACAACTGAGTACTGCTAAAGTGGAGAGTGGTGTCTGTTTCATGTTTTATTCTGCTGCTTGCTTGTGTTCTTTATTGAAAGTAATGTGTTGTAATTCCATCCTTCTGCTAAAGTGGAGAGTGGTGTCTGTTTCATGTTTTATTCTGCTGCTTGTGTGTGTTCTTTATTGAAAGTAATGTGTTGTAATTCCATCCTTTTATTGTTGATTAAACATTTTATGCTGTGATATGTTATGTTATAGATGTCTATCTATAAACCAGCAAGAGATGCAAATAAACCAAAGCGCCCTGGTACAGCATTTATGATTTTCATGGCTGATTTTCGTAAAGAAATGGCCGGAAAGGAACCGGAAGGTGGAGTTGCAGCCATGGCAAAACTTGGTATATTAAATTTTTAATTAAGTTTTCAACTAATTTTATATTAACAATCTTTTATTTTAACCTGCCTATTCCTCTAAGTTTTTCTGATGACAACAACAACATTTAAAAATCTACTTTACTTATAATTTATTTATTTTTTAATACTCAATTTATTGCTTACTAGAGGCTACCAGTTGTAACTGCTAAAAAAACTTAATCTTCAACTTCTTTTTTATCAGAACAATGAAAATTTACAGAAACTAATTATCTCTTCAAACTTCTGTAAAAAAAATATAGTAATATGCAAAAATAAAGAAAGACAAAATAGTTAATGTTAAGCAGTTCTTAGAGATGAACTAACATCAAATTTCTCTAATCAGTATTCTCTCAATTAGCTAAGATTGCAAAGTATGTACGTACTTTTTAAGCATTTAAAGCTGATTTCTAGCCAGCCTTATATTATGTGTCAGTCATTTTCAGTCTGGGCTGATTAAATGTTCTTCATATTCCAGATATGCATTAAAGTTCACAGTTTAAGAATCTGTACTCCTGTGCTGCTTATTAATGTACCATAATCACTAGTGGCTACAAGTGACTTTTACTCAGGGGTGATTGTATTCCGGTATTTTACAGGATTTCCTGTATTTTAATGAACGATTCTGGTATTTTCATGTTCGAAAATACCGGAAATAAAATATTTTTAATTATGCTTTTATCTTCCCACCTCCGGATTTTTTTTTCTTTTTCGAATTTTCAATAATTATACGGATAATTATTAATAATATTCATCAAATAGAAATGTTAAGATGAAAATTCTAATTGTTTTTTTACCTTACTAAATTACTTTATTTTCATCTGATATGAGAATCAAATTTTTCTCACTTTTGATGCTTATTACCCTTAGGAGATAAATAAATGAAATGTAACAAATGCAACTTTCATTACTTTATAAATGCTTTCACACTACAAACAGTAACTCTGTTAGACTTTGGCTTTTGCCAAAAAATATTTTTTTGGAGATAATTGCTCATTGCCAGCTCAAAAGTAACTTTATTACTCATTTACAATTTAATTGAATCGTTTATTTCGAAAAGGTAACATCTCTATTTTGATCTCCTCTGTTTCTTTAGAAAATTAAACAGCGCACGGTTATATTTTTGAATGCCATAATCAATGAAAAAATGCATTTAGTTAAGTACACAATTACTGCAATAATTTACCAAATAACCATTGATTATGACATTCAAAAATATAACCGTGCGCTGTTTAATTTTCTAAAGAGACAGAGGAGATCAAAATAGAGATGTTACCTTTTCTAAATAAACGATTCAATTAAATGCATGTACAATATTTTGCTTAAAAACTATTTGAATATATGAAATATGTTAGTTTATGAAAGGAAATTAATTATTATGTATGTATAATTATAAAATTAGGTGTGCTTAAGTAATAGGGGCCTTGGTTTTAACCCCCCCCCCCTTTTCTTTAAAACTTTCAGGTATTTTTTTATGAACTCACAATCATCCCTGTTTTACTGTATGTCACATGTCATTTTCATTTTTATTATACCTGCTGTTTGCCTTGTTAAATTTTTAGGTGGGGAAAGGTGGAGGAGCATGACAGATGATGATAAACAGCCTTATGTAGAACGTCAATTAGAAGCAAAAATCCGCTATGAGCATTCCATGGAAGAATATAGGAGAACAGTAAGTTTTTTTTTTTTTCAATTTCATTTCATATATTTTTAACTTTAATCATTTGTTTATTTATTTATTTATTTTATTTTCTTGTTTTTCAGCAAACTTTTTTCAATCCATTTCAAATCACCCGGTCAGTGTTGCTCAACATTTTTAATTTTCCTGATTCTTTTATTATGGATTACCTATGGGTAGACATTAACAAAACTGCAATTAAAAAACAAATTACATGCTATATTTTTTATTTGGCAGCCATTTCAAAATGGCGATTTGGCAAATTTGATAGAAAACAGGGTTTGCGAAAAATTTTATTGCCAAGTCGTTTTTAAAGATATCAAAATAATTTAAAAACCTGTGTGTTCAGCATAAAATGACCTTTAAATACATCTTCTTTAAATTTCCCAATCATGTTGGTTAAAATCTTTCTCTAAAAACTAGGAAAAAAGGTAAAAATTAATAATTTTTAAGACCATAAATTTTTATGAAAGAAGAGAGACTCGGCAATATTATTTTGTTTCTATGTTTGAGTACTCATAATACTACCAGCAGCATAAGTTTTAGTTTTTAGAATGAACACCTTTTTTCTCTACGGATCTTTAAAAATGGCGGAAAACACAAAAATGCCAATTTTCGTTGGTCAATATCTGAAAAGGGACTGAATGAAAAAAAATGAAAATTTTATAAAATGTTCTTTATACTTATAAGAATAGCTTCCAAAAAATTTATGACTGAGACTCCAACTACGTTTTGAATTATAGAGCTGCGAATTTCATCAAAAACGTTACCTTTTTAATACACTCGTGCAATGCTAAATTAGCAACTAAGGCTTGAAATTATCTCAACTGGCAAAATTAAACAATGCTGAAATCTGTAAGTTAACAAATCACTTTTAATTACTTTTTTTCTAAAAAATAATTGACAATAGTAGTAGTACTACCGTAAAATCCTTGCACATTTTTAATACACTCGTGCAATGCTAAATTAGGCACTATTGGCTTAAAATTATCTTAACTGACAGAGTTAAAGGATTTAAATGCAGTTCAAGTTGTAATATATGATAATGTCAAAAAACATTTGTTAATATAAACAATTCACCCACGAAGCTGATTAAGGTAATTTTTACCACAGCAGCTGGGGAAAAAAATGTTTATTCTGTGAAGTGTTGTGTAGTTTTCTTTTCTTTTGTTTTTTTTAAATCTATCCTTAAATGCAGGTAATGGTCTAAATAAGAGCAGTGTAGCACAAGAGCAATCTAGTAGGTCATCTGATTTACTGGACTCCACCACTGCTTTTTTTTTTTCTATTATCTATACATATCCAATTCAATATTCTTGAGTAATTCTAGCATTTTAAAAAGTTTATATTTCTGTCAAAAAAAATCCTTTATTCATGATAAACAAAGGAAAAAGTAATAATGATGGGGGATAAATAATGATTTCTCAGCTCTAATTTGAATTAAATTTTCTTGCTTTTAGTGGTATATCAAAGAAAAGATGAAAAAAAAAAAAAAAAAACTATATACATATAAGAATGACTAAATTTTCCATTGATTAATTAAAAAGATACAGCATGGATTTCATTGGAACTCACAACCTTGTCTGGAAGAACACACAACATTACTGATAAACTTTGCAATGGAACATCATGTTTGTTCAACTCTTTAATCAAAATTACCGCTGTCAAGTAGTTGCGAGTTGAACACAAAAGTATATTTAAAAAAACATCAATGTGTGATAGCTTACACCAGTGTTTCCCAACCTTTTTGAGCTCATTGCCCCCTTCAAGACGCTGACTGACACCTATCGCCCCCTCCCCCCCCCTTCCTCTAAAAAGCATTAAATTGGTGCGAGTGAACTTCAATATTATTAAAAAGATAAGTACCTAGCTTTAATTTGAAGTAAAATGTACTCAATAAACCAATTATAACCAATCACTTTTAAACCATAAAAATATTAATAAATAAATAAAATACCTTTAAATTTTTTCTTTCACAAAGCGAATTGGTATAAGCATTTGAAGGGAAACATTTAACTAAGATTATTGACGTACTTTTCAAAAAACAGAAGTACATTTTTCAAGAAATAATTTTCTGTTCTACACTGGAATCTGGTGCAATTAAAATCATTGAAACTAAAAACTTGAAGCAAAATAAATTGAAAATTTAAAAATTCATAAAATTGACAATGAATGACAAAATGTTTCCTAAGATTCATCCAAGGTGCAAGGAGGAAGCTCTTGAACTTTAATTTGTTTCTTTCTTAACTTGTGATTAATTATCTGAACTCGAAACAACCGGTTTCACTATCATGTATGCCCCCTATCGCCCCTTTGAAGACTCGAATCGCCCCCAGGTTGGGAGCCACTGCTTTACACCATTGTAGTGCATAAAACATATGGGTAAGTTCAAGAATTTAACGCTAGTACTACTACTACTACTGTCGATTATTTTTTTTTTAAAGAAGTAATTAAAAGTGCATTGTTAACTATAGATTTCAGCAATATTTAATTTTGCCAGTTGAGATAATTTCAAGCCTTAGTTAATAATTTAGCATTGCACGAGTGTATTAAAACGGTAACGTTTTTGCTGAAATTTGCAGCTCTATAACTCAAAACGTAGTTGAATCTCAGTCATAATTTTTTTGTGAGATATTCTTATTAGTATAAAGCAGGGCTGCGGAGTCGGAGTCGAAGAGTCGGAGTCGGACTGATTTTGGACCAAAGGAGTCGGAGTCGGAGTCGCTGAAAAACATGTCGACTCCGACTCCGACCACCTCCGATTTGGATGAAATTTTATGGAGGTGAAAACATATCTTTGAAACTAACAGATACAAATTTTCAGCGTCCAATATCCAAATCCTTAGCATCTAGGATCATTAAAAAGTGCTTCAAATGGCGGGTCTTTGCAGCAAAAATGCAATGTGTTAAAATAAAGTCTAAGTAATTAGTTATGTACCGAGTCAAATGACAAGAGCGGCACTTGTCTTTTGCTCTGGAGAAAATGAACTTTTTGGGAGGTCACAGTGACCTCCGAGAATTGAGGTGAATGTGGTGAGATTACCTGTGAGAATTCTTGAGAAAATTGAACTTTTTGAGAGGTCACAATGACCTCTCATGACCTCCGACTGGGATACCCCAGCTTGCTATCTGCCCCCCTAAAGTGAGTCCTAGCTACGACCATGAATAAAAATGAAACTTTTAAAAATGGACTTAATATTTCAACCTTTGTTTAGGGTTTTTCCCTCTTCATATTTGGGTAAAAAAAAATAATAATAAAAAAAAAGCAGGAGTCGGGAGTCGGAGTCGGAGTCGAAAGTTTTAAAATCCCGGAGTCGGAGTCGACCATTTTTCCTCCGACTCCGCAGCCCTGGTATAAAGAACATTTTATACGATATTCATTTTTTTTTTTTCATTCAGTCCCTTTTCAGATATTGACCAACGAAAATTGGCATTTTTGTGTTTTCCGCCCTTTTTGAAGACCTGTAGAGAAAAAAGGTGTTCATTCTAAAGACTAAAACTCGTGCTGCTAGCAGTATTATGAGTACTCAAACATAGAAATAAAATAATATTACTGAGTCTCTCTTTCTTCATAAAAATTTTGCTCTTAAAAATTACTAAGTTTTACGTTTTTTCCTAGTTTTAACCAACTTTCTTACATGATTGGGAAATTTAAAGAAAGTGTATTTAAACGTCATTTTATGCTGAACACACTGGTTTTTAAATTATTTTGACATCTTTAAAAACGACTTGGCAATAAAATTTTTCGCAAACCCTGTTTTTCTATCAAATTTGCCAAATCGCCATTTTGAAATGGCTGCCAAATAAAAATTATAGCATGTAAATTCTTTTCATTTGCAGTTTTGTTAATGTCTACCCATAGGTAATCCATGATAAAAGAATTAGGAAAATTAAAAATGTTGAGCAACAAATTTTATTTATATTGGGTGATTTGAAATGGATCGACCCTTTTATAACTTAAAGCAATGTTCTACTGAACTTCTGAGTTACGTAGAAATTTACTTAAGTGTTCCATAAAAGTTGCCTCTTTTCTTTTCATAATGTTCAGATTAGTCTTTTAATAATGTTAAAAATTTTGAAAGCAATAAAATATGTATACAAAAAGAATTACAGCCAATACTCTCTTTGGATCAAGGTTTATGATCAATGTTAGCAATATCGCAGTTTAATAAGCAATATCTTAGTTTAATTAAGTTATAGAACGAAAAGTGGGTAAAAGTCGGCATACCATTTCTTCATTTGGGGGGGGGGGGATTAAATCCTTAAAAGAAAAAACAACCTTAAATTTCTACAAAAATAATCTTAAAACTTCAGCCAGTGAAGATTTGTTCCGTACTTTCTGCGATACAGTCTGTAGTTAGCATGTACTTTAAGTGTAGCATCTTATTTTTAAGCACTTCTCGAGGCTTATTTAGGGGCGATTCATCTTATGTCGATTTATTTTTCAAACTACTTTTAAGATTTTCAATTTGTGTCGCAGACCTCTAAAAGAAATTCTGCTACCGGGTGCTTTAGCTCCAATCATAACTCATGCCGCCAACTTGTAAGGTTTGGCCATACAATGAGTTTTAAAAGTTTTTCTACACATTTTTCACCAATTTCAACATTTTTTTATGATTAAAACTGAATGTCAACTACTAGGTTTCTTTAAAATTCATATTTACATGTGTTAATAATGCCAGAGAGAGCCTGCACAGGACATCATATTTCATCTTTTTTCTGTAATAGACTTGATTCACAAAGAGCTCTTATCTATTTTCAAAAATTATGGATTTCTAATAAGTTATTCAACTTTGTTCTGTCTTTTGTCTGGTACTTTTTAAACAAGAAGAAAGAAAGGATGAATTATTTACTGGAAATAATTTTTGTAATGTTAATAGCAAGCACAAGCATATAAGCGATATGGAAAACACTTCGAGAGTTGAAATTACCAAACCGTGGTAAATTGACACCCGCTTAACTCGACATATTTTTGTGGTCCCTGGGGGAGTGGAGTTACTGTGGTGCCACTGTATTTTAATAGTTTTGATGGTTGGAAGTTGTTTTAACATATTGCTGCTACATTTTTCTTTTTGCATATAAGTTTTGTAACAGATTCTTTTTAAAAATCTTTTCTATTTTCTAGCAAAATTTGGAAGCTCAATCACAAGCAGCTAAAGCGAGAGCTGCTGCTGAAGAGGAAAATAGAAGTAGTCCTGATAATTTCATGTGTCAGCAAGGCAACTCTCAGCAACAACAACAGCAGCAACAACAACAACAACAGCAGCAGCAGCAACAACAACAACAGCAACAGCAAATGACTCGTAATCAGCCGACACCTCCTTCTGGATGTTCAACTCCAGCATCCACTGCCTCATCGCCGGCTGCGCAAGATCTCAGTTCCAGCCCATCGGGTCTAAATGTCCCTACATCCTCTGTGGCTTCCACCTCTGGAGCTAATGTTGGCCCCCTACCCTCATTCTCCACATCTCTGGCATTGTCACATCCCGGCCTTTCGAATCCTCATGCCACCTCATTAGCTATGACATATGCGCAGTATACTTCTCTCCCCAGTTTTGCCCACGCTGGGGTTCTGGCAGCAAACTATACTCAAGCGCACTCTCACGCGAGCACCGCAGCTGCACATTTGCCGACTTCAACTTCCACCTATACTCCAGCTCATATTCAAGATCCTTACAGGTGGACCTAAAATGTAAACCAACGCTGCTTTGATTTCACCTCCGATTATTCTTGTCAGGCAACTAGAAAGGTAAAAGGTAATGGCCTATGTCTGATGGCAATCGATGCAGCTCTCAACAAAGGACATGCACAGTATTGTGCATTGTTTTCCTATTAAGATATTTTGAGCCTGCTTTTTCTGAAGGTACCTGTGATGTTGGTTTAATGTGCACAGTATTTCTCTTATACCCTAGTCTGCGCCTTTTTAAGATATTGACAGACTTCGTAATGTTTGAAAAAAATCTTTATATTTGTCTCATATCAAGAAAGATCTGATATTTTGATTTTGAGACAATGTTTACTATATTACTTCGTAGAAGTAAAATGTTGAAAACATGAACAAATCATGCCAAGAATGCTTTGATTATCAAAATAATTTATCTGAAGTTATATTCTGAATTGATTTGTGTTAAACATTTATGAGTTTATTATTAGGCATGCTTTTTCGGGCTTTTTTTTCCTCAGCACATAGTCTGCCATATGTATATGTTTTTAAATGTCATTTGTGTCGGTTAACATATCCATTATATTTTGCACAAATTGCATTTCATATGTAAAACTTGTTCATTTTTCTTAACATTTTACATTTTTGAGGTCCTGTAATTCTAGGAATTATAGGTGAGAATGTGAAAAACAGCTTGAGCAGAGTCCTGCAACCCTTTTGTACATATTCCATGACATCACATTTGGACTGATATAAGGGTGTTGCCAAAAATTCAAACTTGCCATCTTGGTTGCAATTTTTTACCATTTTTTACTCATTTTTATCCCATTTCTTTTACCTGTAAATATTAAAATATTTATTTTTTCAAAAATCCATATACAATGGAACATGTATACAATGTGGATAAATAATATACAATTGTGTACTTCACTCACTTGTAGCTTTCCGAAGTGTCCGTTTTAAAGGACATTAAAATATATATATAGTTGTATAGCAACAAATATTTTGTTTGAACTCTTTGCATGTAATGAATATAGGTGTGGTTTTCTGTGAAAGCATTCACTTAAATTAAGTGGTTATTGTTAGTGTTCATAAGATAAATTATTTTTATTGATTTGGCATGCCATTGAGGGTTAAACTACTTAGGAGGAAAGCATATGCATGATTTGAAGGCATATTACTTTTACATTTCAGTAAATGTTTAGTATGTTCCTTGGTGATAAACATTTTTAGTCTGTATAAATATACAGTGTTAAACGCACATTTTACGATATTACGTTGTTTTCTTCATCTGCTTTTTGGAGAAATGATTTTTGTTGTTTCATTTCCTCTTATTCACTTGCATCGTTGGTTTAAATTATATGTCATAATTCCTTTTAATTGTACAGACATTTATTGCCAATATATATTTTTTTAAATATAAGGCAAAGAACAGTTATTTGTAAGAAAAGCAGTCGAAAACTTTGTACAATTGATGAAGTTAAAAATACAAGACAACGTGTCTACAAGTACAAATAAAAGGTTAAAATAGAGTTAGAAAACTCTAGCAGATAGCTATTTCGGGGCTATTATGAATGAAGCCCCATCATCAGTGCAAAAAGATGATGGTTCACTGACACCAGTCAAGTGAACCAGGAATGCGAGAAACGTGAGGGTGGACGTTCACGTGGACCCCTCACGTTTCTCGCATTCCTGGTTCACTTGACTGGTGTCAGTGAACCATCATCTTTTTGCACTGATGATGGGGCTTCATTCATAATAGCCCCGAAATAGCTATCTGCTAGAGTTTTCTAACTCTATTTTAACCTTTTATTTGTACTTGTAGACACGTTGTCTTGTATTTTTAACTTCAAAGAACAGTTAATTGTTTGGCATAGTTTGTTTACTAATAGCAAAGCCTTAGTTTATTATTGCATTCAAATTTCCATGCCAGTTTTGCAGAAAAAAGAACTTCAAAAGTTTAAACACCGAATTAGTCATTCCTTATATCTTTTTAAAAACTTACACAAAAACTTCTATCAAAGTTTCTAAACCAAGTGCAAAATTATGTGCCTGTAAGAACTTTTTAACTATTGCTAGGAAGTACATAGCTTTGTGGTGTATCTAAATTTTCAATAGTTTGAACCAATTAAAGTTTTTTAAAATGTAGTTAACTACTTAAATTTGCAGATAAATCAAAAACTTGTTTCAAATGCATGCTAAGAGTTTTATTAACAGTTGTTATCTTAGTTCAAAATTGTACAGGTGAATTAAAATTCATTTTTTATTATTTAAATTACTTTTTTATCTATTTAAATTGTTTTAGTATGAAATTTTTAAATTATTTGTTATCCAAATGGCAGATAATTGTGTGGATTTTTTTTCTTATTTATTGATCTATTCCAGAACTTATATGATTGTCGTTGTATATAGTGAGTGCAATAAGCTTGATTTTGCTAAAATCGAAATTGAATATATTATGACTTCATAATGCAAAGTGTAATAAAACTAGCAAAAAAAATTTTTGCCAAAATGTATAGGCATTATGTTACATATCTTTTGTTTATATGTAAATGAACTCAAAATATTTTATTAAATTCTGTTCTGCCATTGAAGAAAAAGCTGAAATTTTTATCCTTCTATTTTATGTACAGTGCTATAATTTTTTTTAGGCTTCTTTGACAGTTTTCGAATCTTACTCAGTTTTTAAATATTTCATTCATATACTCAAAGCAAAGTTTTAATATTTCACTTCAGTTTTCAATTTTTAAATACAGTACTCATTTATATTGTATTAACTGCAAAAATTTCATGATCTAGTTGGTATTAAATTTTCTGTACTTCTACATTTGTTGTTTCAATATTGACTGGACTCTGAAATGTTGATTATGTATTATCATAAATTTGGTATCTAAGCATAAGACATGTCATTAAAAATATTGAGATTTTTAAAGAAATCATTAGATTATGCAAAAAAAAAAAAAAACATGTGATTTTATAAGCTGTCTAGATAAGATGTGTTAAGTTTTCAAGCATCTGCTTGTATTTATAGCTCAACAAAAAGTAACTTCTTGCTCTCTCTGGTTGATTGATTATTATTATCAATTTTCGGGTTGACTTCGGAGAAATTTGTGCTATAGAATTAACTCATGTATATAGATAGAGCTTTGTGTTTAAAATGGCATATTTTTCAAACACTTGGAAGCTCATTCCCCTGCTCTGCAGATGTTTAAACAAGGTTATAAATCTGATCCAAAAAAAATCAAGAATTTTGCTTTTGATACAAAGAGCTAAAATGTTCATTGTAACATATTTAAAATAATATTAATTATGAAAAAGAAAGTTTTTTTCTTTTTTTCATTGAGTTCTGTCAAAAATATTCATGCAATTTTTTTTCATCTGAAATTTACCTTTACATTGAAATTGTCACAATGTTTTAACATTTTTCAAAGTTAAATTAAAAATGTCTAATAATCAAAGCAAAATACCAAATTGCTCTTATATTTTTGGACTCTAAATATATACTATAACTATATCTATTTTAAAGTATGAAATTATCTTATGCAGGGTGGTGCATTCTCTGCCTCATTCTTAAATTATAAGTTCTTCATACCTGAAGAAGTGAATACTTCATTGCATAAATAAGGTGCCTCAGAACACTTGGTAGGTTTGCAGGACTTGTCAGGCTATGTAAAATAAAATCTTTAGAAGTAGTAGATTTACTTTCTTGGAAAATTTTATTTCCTAAACAAAAAATGTTTTAAAATGATTTAAATCACTAAAGTGGTGTTAATATCCAAAACATTTAATAATGTATATTTGATCTGTCTTGTAGATGCTTCAGTAGGATTAATTGATGAATTAAAAACTTGTGTGACAGTATTATTTAAATAATTTTCTTCAATCTACTGTTTTACGATACCTGATAGCGTGACCCCCTTGAGATATATATTTCAAAAGGTACAAAGTACATTGCAGTATAAATAAGCCTTTGTGGTAGTTTTCTCTATCCTATATTCAAATTCATTATGCAAATTCATATCTTAAACACATACAGTTGGGAACATTAGAACAAATGTGAATAAAATTTGATCTCTAAATATTTTTAGCGAGGAATAATCAACAAGGTGTGAAGAAATGATAAACTTTGCATGCAAAATATTAATCATGTGGTCAATGGCAAACAGTAGGTTTTTTTTTTCTTATAATTTTCAACAAAGCAATCACTTAAATCTTATATAAAAAAGTTGATCATGCTAAACAATCGTAAGTAGGGATGCACCGATTAATCGGCCACTTTGCCGATTATTCATAATTGGCAAAATAGGGCCGATTAATCGGCAAAAAAAATTTTTTTTTATTATTTTATTCTTAAATTATACTTTCACTAAGAAACTACGGTGAATAGTTTTATTAACAGTAATAATAATCCTCACAGTTGATATAAAGTTTTTAATAAATTAATTCTCCTACTTAAAATAAATATACATAGACAATGTTGCAACATTTTTATGCGGCGACAGTTTCCTCCTTAGTACAGTGTTTAAGATTACCTCTAATTTTCACAAAGAATGAAAGTCTTGAATAAAATTGCTACTAATTACTAAAAAAATTAAATTAAAAGTACTCCTAAATTGGAGTACAGACTCCCTTCCCCTTTTTCTGATTTTTCATCTCCAATTAACATAATTAACAATGTGTTAATGTAATATTATTGACAACAATATGAAAATTGGTTATAAGAAATTTGATAAAATATTGAAATTATTTTGTGAAAATTGGGAAAATAGAAAAAAAAAATCTTCTCTTGGAAATAAATTACTTACTATTTCTAAACTCAGAATTGTATAAGAGAGAAAAAACAGTGATGGTAAAATTAGTAGTATTAAAAACAATCATCCTTATCATTAATCGGCCGATTCTCAACAACCCATTAATCAGTAATCAGCCAATTTGCTTATCGGTGCATCCCTAGTAGTAAGTCTTCTAAAATAACTTTCAAACATTTTCTTCCCTTTTATGTTTTTGTTTTTCTGACACATCAGTCATCAGTCAATCCTATTGATATGTTGATCTTTGAAATCTTCTGCCATAATTTAAATTTGATTTTAGCAGCAATTATTCGAATACAGATCAAGCAAAACAGTGTTGAAAAGAAAAATGTGCATAAAATAGAACATACATCACAGAACAAATAACTTTGTCTCAGAACAAGTATTGATTAATCACTGAAAATGATGTAAAATGGATTGAGTGCAAATTAAAATATTGTTGAGAAGATAATCCTACTCTCAAAAAAGTTTGCAGGGAACATATCACATTGATCTGTGTATGTATCTCTTTAAATGACGACTCATTTTATTATGTGATTTTCTATTTCGTATTAGGTGTATATATGCTGTAGAACACTTTCAATTAAAAAGTATTGCAAAAACATTTAAAGGCATTCTACTGTTGGGGATTAACCACATGTACAAAAACCAGCAAGCTTGAAATTTACAGTCTTATGTTTTTTTTTTTTTTTTTTGTGATAATTGTTAAAAAAGACACCACAATACACACAACTTTAGCTTCCTTAGATTGCTTATTTTTATTGTATCAAATACGAATACATATCTCACTTAAATTAAAACTAACAAACCTAAGGTTATCATTAAAGTAATTTTTTCACCAACAGTTTTTCAGTACCAATTGGCATTTTTAGTAAGTTTCTATTGTATTGATTTTTTTTTTTTTTTTTTTGCCTCATACCCAACTGTGTGCTAATTTTAAGAATATGAAAACAATTGTAAGAAACATTTATATTTCAGAAATTTCTTCATCAATGCTTTTCTCTCTCTCTCTCTCTCTTTTTTAATGAAAATTACAAGCTATTTTGTTTCATTGAATTCTATTTGTTCCAAGAAATTTTAACCATCAAAACCTCTCTTCTCAGCCACCTTTTGAAAAATTCTCAATAGTAAATTAATTCTTGATGAAATACGAATGCATTTAGCTCCTAGCATAATCACAAGGACAGGATTAGTCTCAACTGTTATGATGTCACAATTAAAATGTATTCAAAGTACATGTATGATTTTCTTTTGCCAATGAATCTTTTCTTTACTATGCACAATAAGGACACATAAAACCTTCACGGTTATTGTCTGATAAATCTGTTTCTTTCAATTACCTGTTATTAAACAATAAAATTCTCTCAATATAGTTTGCAGTCTCTCTAAACGGTGTGACAAATTCTTCTGTTTAAGAGGTTGATTGATCTGTTTAAGAGGCCGTATTCCTCTATTACTAAACAAAATATAATTTATTTTTCAAATGTAAGATATATTTAAACGCATCAATTTTTTAATAGATTCGTTTAGCCATTATGTTTAACATGGTAATTTGGTCTAAAGTTGGTGGCTAAGTGAAGAGATATTACTTTATTATATTATTATTATTATTGCAATTTTAAGTTCAAATTCTTTCAATACCTTTATCCCTTGTTTCATCAGAATGAAATAAAATTTTGATCTATGCAAATGATCTCCTAAATGCTTGTCAGCTGCTTTGATTGATTGAATTTGATAATGTAATGTGTATAAAATACAAAAAGCATTATGTGTTGGTCAGAAATAGCTTCCTTCTGTTGTAGATATATCTAGTTAACATTCTTGGTGGGATAAAATATCTTTTGCTGAAATATCAGGGTATTTTTTACTATTGCTCATTCTTGAGCCTGTGAATTCAAATAATTGCAACTAAACATTTTAATGTTTGTTGAGAAGCATTTATGAATGTCACCTGGCACCATCTGTTGGTTTTAAGAAAATGATTATATTGCAAGTTCTCGATTTCCTCAAAATACTTCATGCTATACTGGTCTTAGTCAAGAAGTAGTCATTTTCTTGATGCAATTTTCAAGCGGTAAATTAACTATGGATGACTATGCATTGTTGTAACATATTTGATAGCAATTTTTATAAACCTCAGATGTAAAGTAATATTATTTATTCGCTATATAATATGGGAGTTTTAAATCTTCTGTTTCACAACAAATAAGAGTTATTTAGTTATGTCTGTGTGAAACTTGTTAAAGCTTAAAATATTTTCTTAATATTTAACGTTTGAAGTAAATTTAAGTCTCATTTAATATTTAACTATTCATTGTTAAATTGATTTGAATTTTATTCACCATATCTTGTTTTTGTTTAAACTGATGATTTTTTTTAAACTCCTAGTAACAATCACATAAAACTTTTGTAATAAGAAATAAGAATACTACACAATGTGTGGCAATGGTTACTTAATACCTCATTAAAATAAAATTTTAGGTTTTGCTAGAATATTTTCTTAGAAAAATACAATTTCATATACTTGATATTTCTAATATGTGATCTTGTGGACTATACCTATAATGCTGAGCATGATTCCCTCTAAATTCTTTGTGCTAACAAAACAGCTGCCCCCCCCCCCCCTTAATCTATTGCCGGTACTTAATATTCAGTTCACATAACTTTGTTGTACGCCATCATTTGTAACTTTTGTTATATGCAATCATTTGTAAAATACTACATCCAGTTTTGATTTTACAACTGTCTTGTTATCTCACCCTGAGGGTGAATGAACCATTCATTTTTTAATTGCTTTGGTTATTTAATGCACTATTATAAATATTTTAAATGATTTGTTTTCGTTAATCACATTTCAAATGTGTTGTTTTTAAAAGCAATTTTATTTATATTTAATCACATATTTAAATACATCATTTTTCATAACGTAGGAGTAAACTTTTACAAAATCTCCAATCCTCATGGTTTGTAAAACAAACATTTTTCATCAAAATTCTTCATGTCATACTTGTGCCATTCTTAACTTTAAACATGAAAGCCAATTCAAGCCATATTTTCATTATCTACTTAATTTCTTTTTTCACACAATTGTACATACATCTTCATTAGTTGATCATGAAAACATATTTTATGTTTGTTTTTACCTGAATTCGAAGCCCAAAAGGAATTCATTCAGATAACATATTGTTGACTTGAAAGAAATACTACAATTTGGAATTTTTATTAAAAATTTCTGCCAAATGTTTTTTCATGACTAAATAATTTTTAAGTATGTATTGTCTGCTCACAAAAACGGGATAACATCAGATGTATGAGAAACAGCGGTAAACTTAAACAGACCAATTTCAATGCTTGTCTTTTAAAATTCCAGTTTTTCTAATTGTGACTCCTTCTTTCATGTTAATGATATTTTCAATATAAATGAATTTTCCAAAGTAAATGCAATTACTTTTCAATCATACCTGGACTTGTAAAACATTTTTCAACTGATCCGAATCTGTTTGAAAAGCTTGAATTTCCATTGAAGCATACATTGTGACCAACTTATCAAAATTTATTTATTCAATTTGTAGCATCAATAAATGGCATAAGGTTCAGTAGTTTATGAAATAATTATTCATTCCCGAAGTGAAATGGAATCTCTTAAAATCTGTGAAAAGTTATATTTACCAGTATTATTGAAAGCATTCCTTATAAAAATCTGAATTGGTTACAATTTTACTATGTGATTTTTCTTTTATTTGAACGGGAAACTGATTTTTGTGTCTATAAACTTGTGTGAGGTAAATTTTCAAAGCGTTGTCTGCTTTTCAACTCGTTTCTTTTTTTCAGGGGGAGAGAATGGTGCAACGTAGTTGCAAAACAACCTAAAGGACAAAATATGGGATGAAATTAAAACTGATAAAAATTAAATTTTAAGATTAATTTATAAAATTGTGTTAGTAAAAACTCAACCCTGAATTCTAGAGCAATTTGAAAAGCAGTTTAGAGTTCAAATTAAAATCTACTTTATTTTACTAATTTTTTTCATGAAACCAAAAAAATTCACTTTTTTTTTTTAAATTTCATCATGCATTATTAATATAAATTTAAATCAGTGTTTTAATAGAATTGGAAAACAATTTCAATTTATAATCATATTTAATTAAATATAATGTACACAAAATTATATTGGAATATTGGTGAAATTTGGTACAGGGTACCTGTAGTTTTAATGTCAGTCAAGACTTGTTTCCCTAAAACTGTGTTGTGTAATTGCTAGCTTATTAAATGGATTATTTGTATCCAAGTTGTGCTTGAGTTTTCTTTCTTTAAGTAATGTAATTTTTAATTAGCTTTTAGCAATGCCAATTTATTTTTTTTTTAATCTACCAAATTTATTCAGCATTATCAAACATTGACGCTTTGCTCCTTTTTACTTTTTTTTACATAGTAAAGGAAGTATTGTGATCGCGAAAAAAAAATCACTCAAATTTGAGTCTAAATTTTGATTTTGCTCACCCCCGAATGAATGTTCAGTAGTTTTTTCGACCTGTCAGCATGTGCATATGTACCTACCAACATATAAGCAGCTGAAAAATCCTTTTCAACCACCCCTGAGTTAATTACGAGTTTTTTCGTGACGTCTGTATGTACGTATGTGTGTATGTATGTGGGTCGCATAACTCAAAAACTATATGCCGTAGAAGCTTCTAGCTTGGTATGTAGGCTCTGAGGATGGTCTAGTTGTGCACCTCCCCTTGTGGTTGCATTTGAATGTTTCCAAGGGGGTGTTTCACCCCTTTTTTGGGGTAAATCAGTGTTAATTTCAATGCAGACTCAAGTGATATGAATTGGCTCGACCACTTGGCAATATGTCGCCAAGTGTTTGACGCCAACTTGGCGACATATCACAAATTTTTTTTTTGAATTTGGGTTCAACTTGGCGCTTTTGGCGATATTTTGCGAAAAATTCACTGAATAATATTAAAATCAAGCAATATTTAGAAAATTAACTATTGTAAAATATTTTTTGCATTGTTTCGTGGCAGATTAGGGAGTAAATATTTGAATTGTTACCTTGCGCACTCCAAGCACTTTTTTTAACACTTAAGGCAACTACTAAGAAATTTACACATAAAATGAAGTAGTGTGGGGTCCATACCAAATTTTTTGTAATGCAGTCGGTTCTCGTTATAACGATTACATGTTACAATGACCAGTGGAAAGTTGACCAGCTGTTGTAGACCATCTTTGTTTGTGCTATGTACCGCCAACTCAGTTATTTCATTTGGACCTGCAGTTCCGTGCTTATTGGCGCAGCTTAAAGCAGAAATCCGCTTATAGAAGCAGAAAAGAGCAAAAAAAAAAACTGGTAGCTAATATGAAATCAGAACACCAGTGCTCTAATTTCACATTAGCTACCTTTTTTTTTTTTTTGGTTCTCTTTGCTTCTATAAGAGGATTTCTGCCTCCAGCTCTGTTAATCCTATTCCATGCTGAAGAGTGCCATTAAGCATGAAATTGCAGACCCACAGGTTGGGAACCACTGCACTAATCCAATATGACGACCAAATTCAATGAACACCATTTTCAGCATTCTTCCTAACAGAACATCAGATTAAACTTTGAACTTGAAATGACCTTGATTACTGTTTTCAGACAAAGTGCATGGAATGTTCAATGTAACATTGACAAGGGGAGGTAAGAAATTAATGTATCATCTTCACTAGCACCGACTCCATGGGGTCTTTTTTAAGGGGAGTGGCTAGTGCTTTACTTGGTGTTTTTTTTTTTGCTTTCAAGATGTGAATGATGAACGCCCCCCCCCCCCCAAAACCCGAAATGTTTTGTGATGTAAAACAGAAAATAAAGTTTTCTTTTTTTATTTCAAATGCCGAAAAAAAAGTTTTTTTTTCTTGATTTTTTAACTATTAAACGAAATTTCAAGAAGTGCAAAAAAAAAAACATTTTCATGGGCTGCAAAACATACTTGAAAACAAGACTCTCATTAATACTTCCAGCTTTCTATTCCAAATCAATTCAGGCTCAAGGCAAGTTGCTTGTCAGTTTGATCCGCCCCCCCCCCCCTCTCCCATAAAATTTATTCCTCTCAAATTTTTACCCCCTAATCACCGGCCCCTAGTTTGACTAGGCTGAGATTGCTTCTCACCGTCCCTGATTCAATTAAGAGTGTACTTTGTTGGTCCCCATTTGTAAGCATCTGTTCCCCTCGAGGGATTTTAATACCTAAACATGTCTTCAATCAACAAGACCACACAAAAGTGGTTACGTTCACAGACCCTCTGCTTTGTTGGAGGCAGGGGTGATTGTGAGTTCGGAAAAAAATACCTGAAAGTTTTAAAGAGAAAATGTGTGTGTGTAGGGGAGAAGGGTGTTTTTTTTTTTAAACTAAAGCCCTTATTACTTAAGCATACCTAATTTTATAACTATACACATATAATTAATGTAGGGTAATAAGCGTCAAAAATGAGAAAAATTCGATTTTCATATCCGATGCAAATCGATTGTATTTTTTTAAATGAAGGCATCAAAATTTTAAAAAGATGCAAAGAAAATAAGTTATTAAAGTAAAAAAATAGATAATAGCATCTTAACATTTTATTCGATGAATATTATTAATAATTATCGGTATAATCATCGAAAATTCGAAAAGCAAAACAAATTCTGGAGGTTTGAAGATAAAAGCATGATTAAAAACACTTTATCTTCAGTATTTTCGAACATGAAAATACCAGAATCGATCATGAAAATCCCGGAAATCCGGTAAAATATCGGAACACAATCACTCCTGGTTGGAGGCTCACCAATCTTGGACAAAAGTTACTTTTAAAAAAATTCCATTTGCAAATGCTTAAAAACTTTGTTAAATGTAGCTGTTTACCTTGAGTTTTTAAGTTTCTAACACAAATGGGGGGAGGTGGGCATAGAGTTGCACGAAACTCATTTCCTTGATTAAAAAAAAAAATTACTCTGCGTAATGCAAAAATCATGTTCTAGAATTTTTTGTAGCATATTTTCAAAAATAATTTTTTGTGACTCACATATTTCTGACTATTTATTAAACACATAATTCAGTATTTCGAAGTTCCTTTGTAATTGATTCTTTTATTAATATGTTAAGCTCGAGAAAAAAATATTACCCTACCTGTATTCTTTTTCGTTTTCCGCAGTATTAGTGATTGAAAAAGAAATTGTGTTATAAGTATTTTTTAATATCTATTTTTAATCTTAAACAGGAGTGTCTTTTAAAGTTTTAACAATTTCGTAAAACTGTCCAATCGAACTATTACAACGTCAGAGACTGGAAAATGCAAATGAAATGTTTTTAAGAATTTTCCTGTTCTGGAGTCTTTGAAAATCATTAAATACCTTTTTGAAACTCTTTTAAAAGTGCTTCAATCCTATTTATTATCAAATAAATAAACTATGAATTAACTAAATGGCCAGAATGTTACTCTCGTTAATTATTTTTTAAATCTCTACATTATTTCTTTTAAAGAATTTCATGCGGTTTTTACTATTGGTTGTTTTATGTTACTAAGTGATGTGTCTGTCGGTGAGTTGGGAAACTGATCAGAAACTACTATGTAACTTTACTGAAAACCGATGTGAGCAAGTGATTATGTCTTGTGGCAAGTGATAAATCTTTTCTCCTCCCTTGTCCTTCCTCTCTATCGCTTAATGTTAATTGTTTGTTAAGCTAAACATTTTTTTATGCTTTGATTGATCTTAATTTGCAAAAGAATACAGAAAATTTATAAGGTTGTTTGCCAGGCCCGTCATTTGGGGGGGGGGGGGGTCAATTGCCCCCTCCCACACCCTGGCTTTGAGAAATCAATGTATTTACATATAAGTGGGCGTGGTTTTTAATGTTTTCCGATATAATTGTATTATATTTGAACCCTTTGCCCCCCTCCTCCCTGGAAATACTTGAAATGACATCCCTGTTGTTTGCCTACTTTTCCAACATATTTTTGAAGTCCCAATTGTCCCATATAAGGCCTCAAAATGCAGAATTTTAAAACTTTTTTTCAAAAATTTACCCGGGGGAAACCCCCGGTCCCCTAAAATTACGAATATTCAACCTCACTTAAAAAAGTTCATTGCATATCTCTCTTGATACCCCTACCCCTAATAAAGGTCTAGTTCAAAAAAATAATAATAAACAAATGAAAAAAAAAACACACACACACACACACAAAACATTGTGAGGGGAGGGGGGGTCAGCAAGAAATTACTCATAACACACAAAAATGTATGTGTTTGGGCAATGTGCGAAACTGGACCCCTCCCGAAATTTTTTTCTGGATACGGCCTTGCTTTACTGTACCTATCTCGATCATTTGATATCAGATTAGGTTCCCATTAGACAATTTATATTACACTTTTTAACAATTTATTATTACACTACATAGAGCCTGCTGATCAGTGAATGAAGGAACTTTTTTTATATTACTTAATACGGTTTCAAAAGATTTTTCTAAAATGAATAGGCAGCAGTCACTTTCTTCTATTTAAATTTTTTAAAAAGGCAGTTTGCTCATTGGTTGGAAATGTTCATTCACAGTGTAGGTACCCTCTTTTTATTCTCCACTCAACCCCAACATATTGCCTTCCTCAAATTGTCTACGGTCCGAATGCATAATTTCTATATATGATATTTCAAAGCAAAATGCTACTAATTCTTTCCTACTCTAGGACTAGAAAATTGCTTGCAAAAAAAAAAAAGGTTGAGTTAGGTATTCTCAAAAATAAATTATATATTGGAGCTTGTGATTTTTTTTTTTTTTTCACTGCCTTAGCCAAGCAACTAACCAAAATTGAGCTGGTGAACGAGAAATTTGAGGATTGCAGTTTAAAGCCAAGGCAAATAACTACTTACAGCTTTTTAAGTAACTTAATTTTAAAAACTTGAAATAGATGTAAATCGGGAAAATGACTTTGCTGAAGATGGCTGGTTGACTGATTTAGACAGATCCTGTGTAGAAGATAAGTGAACAAAACATATAGCGTAAAAAGTTTTTTTTTACATAAACTCATGTTTGAAAATTGCAACACCATGAAGGATCGTCACAACTGAATGAAATTTAATACACAGCTGAGCGATAGTAGTACAAATAAATGATTAAACTTAGAAAGAGAGAACAAACAATAAAAAAATATTTAAATTAGTATTTTGTGTAGCCACCACGCGTTGCAATAAGTGCTGCTACGCGACGTGGCATGAAGTCAAACATCTGGGGAATACGATATCCAGGGAAGAAGCTGCACTTGCTGTGATGCAAAGAAGGATTAAACAGTCCTAGCGACATGAGGGTTGGGCATTATCCTGCTGAAATACAGCGCCAAGCAAGCCTTGAAGGAAGGGGACAGCTTGGGGCTGTAGAACTTCACTGATGTACCGGTTGCTGTTCAGGTTACCCACAACTCATAGCAATTGAGATCGCCCGTGATATTACATGCCACCCCAGACCATGACTCCAGGTGTTCGTCCACTGTGACGTTCGATAATGCACTCTGGAAGGTGGCGTTCACCGGCATAGCGCCGGACGCGAATGCGGCTATCATGGTGCCAAATTAAAGTGGGATTCGTCAGAAAACACAACATACTGCCAATCAGCACGCCAGTCCTTATGCTGATTGGCCAATTGTAGCCACAGGCGGCGATGGTTTAGCGTGAGCGGGATCCTGTACAAAAGGGTCCTTACGCGCAGTCCACGCTGCAGCAGATGTCTACGAATTGATGAAGCACACATTTGAAACGTCTGTAGCTGTTGACCACTGTGCTGCCAGTTGTCTGGTACCATGCGGTTCAGGTTGTAGGGATATGATGAAGAAATAGTTCATATTCCTAGTTGCAGATGGTCATGTTACTGAAGTCACGAAGCAGGAATAATTAATGGCAAAAAGTTCTCAAGTGAAAATATCCAATTTTATTAACTTTTAAGTTTACTTAAGACAAACATCTTGTCGTCCGGGTTTTAAAAATTTAAAGAAGACATTTAACAACGTGAATTACAGATGCAAAAGAAGAACATTTTGACATCAACAGTTCTACAGATAAAATAGGCCTTAACCTATTCAAACACGCACCACACACGTAAAATACACGTACATTGCATCATAAACGACACGGAACAACACACACGAGGAAACGGAAAGAGAAGAGAACGAAAAAGCTTTGCTAGAGCTTTTTATGCTTCCATGTGCGTTCCAAAACAACCTAACATGCAAATTAGTTTTCAGTTGTCAAACCACAAGAAACTTTTTTAAAAAATCTCATAACCGCGATTAAATAGGAACGGAATGACTCGGTTCAAAATAACCAGTTCCTATGACGCAATAACGCTTGAGTGACGTCATAACCGTGATGTTTACATTCATTTACAACTATTTCAGAATCAATCTGCAGGGGGCAAAAATGCTTTTTAGTCTTAAAAGATAATATTTCATCCTCTAATTGAGGAAAATAAAAACTAAAACGTTAACACAGGTGTCTATCATCGCAGGCTGACGTCACATTTCGGGGTCCACTCCTGGATTTCCGAGTTGTCCGACACTCGTCCGTCCACTGCTTCCAAACACTCATCACTGTGCTGCTGTCACGCTGCACACGAGCGGCTACTTCACGATAAGACAATCCAGTTTCACGAAGGCCGATGATCCTCCCCCGTTCAAACTCCGTAAGTTGTTGAAACCTCCCTCTTTTTCGTTGAAGAGGCATAATCAACATCTGATCTAACGTTTATCACAAGCAGATAACCACCTATAACCATACACGCCTTGCTGCAGCCTTCGTATTTATTCTGATAAATCCGGCGTTCAGAGGGCCCTGCTCAGTATACACATGCGCTACGAGTATAAATTCTAATCATTTGCATATCATACCCTACTTTGCATTTGCTGAAAATTTCAGCCCATTAGCGCAAGTTCTTCATGGTGTTGCAATTTTCATAAACATCAGTTTAGTAAAGATAATTATGATGATGATAAATATTTTTAAATATATTCAATAGACTATTATCCCCTTCTGCGAGTTAGTATTTGGGACAGCTTACACATAAAAAATTATCACATTTGAAAAGCTGGTTTATGGATTTTTTATTTGATGAAAAACAAAAATGAACAAGATGTCTGATGATAGCAAAATGATTCTTTTCGTTTCGCTAACAGTCCATAAGAGAAAAATTGACATGAAGTTAACAAGACCAACAAAAGGAGTATGTTTATTGAAATAAATTATTCATCTTAAATGGCTTAAACAGTCTACACAGGTAACAGCTTTAAATATTTTCATCTTTACCATCTTGTTTTGGAGGCATTTGATCAGATGTCACATCAAGTTGAATATCATCTTCTTTGTCACTGATATATTCACTCCAATCTTTCTCAGAAGATTGCAAATTACCAATACTTTCAGTGTTACTTCTAGAGAATTGCTCTTCTTTAGGCGATAGATTATTGTAAATGGTCATTGCCTAAAAAATAATCAATTATAACCAAGGATTTATTGAATAATGAATTTAAAAAAAAAAACAAGATGCAATGTCAGTTCAGTAATTAAAAGTAAATATTAAGTCATTAAATAGTTTAAAAGCATATTATAAAATGTATATACAGAAAATTAAGTTTGCAAGGGCAAGAGATATGGTTAAATGGTACAAGTTAACTTACCAAATTTCAAGAATGTTAAAAGTATTAACCAGCAGTTAAGATTTTATAAATTAGATACATGTTGATCACCATCAAAAAGTTTCAGTTTCTTTACATATTCTGACACACTTCTCTCTTCTTTCTTTAAAATTATGGGGTTGTAATAAGGTGCTAATTTTTACATATTCAATTCCTCATTTAAGTTTAATTCATCATTTATAAAATTATCATTCATTAAAATTTTTTAAATGACCTACACACTTTCTAAAAATAATGTTAACACGTGTGCATGTATATTTATGTTATGCAAAGTTTGATGTCTAAAAAAATTGCGGAATGAAATTCAGAGTTTCTGTATGCACAATGTTAATGCTGAATGATTTAGTCCCACTTCAAAATCATAACTCAATGATGCTATTGTCAAGTCTTTCCAATTTCATTCTGCAATAACTATTCAATAACCTTTTTAGTGCATATTTGGAAAAAAGATAAATGATAGGGGTGGACAATATCAGAATTTTAATATTGCAATATATCGCTCTTCAGATATCAATTTATTTAGGCTCGTCAATTCAACATTTTAGGAGGAATGCAAAGGATATAAATTCAGGGCATATAATAAAAACAGAGGTGTCCATGTGGGGGAGGTTAGTCTTGAGACTATACCAAAGGACTTTTTAGAGAATTTTTTTCAAAAGAAATTTAGTCTCTTTACTCGAGGTCTCTGTTTTTTTGGGGGTTGTGGGGGGGGGGGGGGGAAAGGAAAGCTCCTAAAAAACTTCTGCAATAGCGATGGTAGTCAAAACCATCTTAGTGGATTGAAAATTTTAAAGTAGAAATTTTTGGAAGAGGCAAGCAGGATTCATATTTTGTTCTAATTGAAGACCTATGTGCAAGAAGAGTA
Organism: Uloborus plumipes; assembly: GCA_038373865.1. NCBI lineage: Eukaryota > Metazoa > Arthropoda > Arachnida > Araneae > Uloboridae > Uloborus > Uloborus plumipes. The sequence continues at coordinate 84,985 of JAXGGA010001843.1, forward strand.
CAGCTCTACTTTTTGCTGGCAAAAGACTTCCAATACATAACATTTAATTATGTGTAATTAACATATTTTATTAGGTCATTTAAAAAATCTCGGCAGTTTTTTGGGAATGCTTTTGAATATATATTTTTTTTCATTTAATTAAAAATTAATTTTTATCTTGTCCATGTCAGCCATTACTATGTATGACCTTTTGCCATTTTTCCAGAAACCATAATTCTGTTTGTGTAAAACGTCTGTGATTTATCAGCAAAAACTTTGCAAAGTGATTTTCAGTGTTTGCGGTCAATCAATTTTTTCCCACCACGAAAGTTTTTCAGAGACTGAACCAAATAACAGTCAGACAGGGCAAGGTCCGGGCTATATGGTGGATTTATCAAAACTTCATTACCAAATTCCATTAATTTGTTCCAAGTAATCAGAAGTAAATGTGGTCTAGCATTATCATAATGGAGCACAATTCCTCTGTTGGCCAACTCGGATCGCTTTTTCTTGATTGCTTTATTCAAACGGTCCAACTGTGCACAGTAGAGGACATAATTTACTTTTGTTCCAGGTTGTAGCAATTTACAACGAAAAATGCCCTTCCAATCCCACCAAACACTCAACATAACCTTTTTTACACCAATTCAGTTTTGAGTTCATTGTGTTTCAGCAGTGTTTCACTGATGGTAATTAGTTCAATCAAATCTTTTTCATTAATTCTTGTGAAACCCAAACATCGAGTTTCTTTAAGAGCCATTATTTTGAAATTCAGACAAGGTGTGGCGGTAACCATTTTTGATTTTCCTCATTTTTTTATATGTCAAAGTAGGTCATGAGAAATGAACATTCTGAAGTTTGCAGCCCCCCAAAAAATTTTGTTCGCTCGGTAAAAATTCACAAAGTTTGATGTTATGCAGCGCTTTTTTGGTAAAACGGCTGAAAGACGCATTTCAGTGCGCTGAAGTTTTTTACAGAAACGCCACCCCATGGTTATGTTTACATTTATTGATTGTATAATGTGTAGTTATGAGGACTCCATAGTTACTTGGGTTGGGGTGTTTTTCTTTCTTCAGTTAAGGGGCTGCAAAGTATGGTTTTTAGATCATTTTCGCTCTACTTTGAACTGCGTTATTTCCCCCCTAAAAGCAACCCCCCGAAATTTTTTTAACATATACTGAAAATTTATACTATGAAGAGAATATGTGGTACGAAAATTGTTTAATATGTCATTGCTTTAAAGAGAAAAAGACTTAGACATTTTTCAAATTTTCAAAATTTGCGGTTTTTTGATCGCATTTAACTCAAAACAGCAACTCTAGGGAAAAAAAGCTTATATGGATTATGGAACCTACAGATGTGTAGAATAACATAAAAAAGAAAGTTGCGTGGGGTCTCGTCTCGTTTTCAAGAAAATAATTTTTTTGTACCTCATTTTAATGCTTTTTTCTCATAATAAAATGTGTCCATCAAGTAGGTCAAATCTGCTGAAACTCTAAGTATATAGTAAAGATGTATTTAAATTTGTATAAGGAAAGAGAAAAAGACTAAAAACACTTAATTTTGTCATGTTTTTTATAATTTTTAGTTTTTTAATTGCAAGTAACTCAAAAAACGTGAAATCCTGAGACTATTATTGAATGCACATATTATACTAGCTTTGAAATATTGGGAAAAGTAAATTCGGTGAGGTATCTTCAGTTGTATTCTAGTGGGAGGTCACAGTGACCTCCCGAAAAATTTCATGATCGAAAAATTTTGCTGATGATTCGGCAAAGTTGGAAACAATACTGCAACGTTGAACTTTTCTATTTATTTATTTTTTACATGTTATGATTATTTTTTTATATTATATGATACCTACATATGTGTAAAACGACGTAACAGTATGATAGTAAACGCGCGGATTGTTGGGGTGGTATTTTGCCCTGTGTGTTGGAGGTCTCTTCCCTATGTGTATGTATACACAGTAAAAAAAAAAATGTAGCAGAGGATTGGTAATGCGTTCTCTCTCTCTCTCGTTCGTCTCCCGTTTTATTAAAGGATGGTGTCCATCATGAGGGGGACCGGTTCAGCTAAAAATTTAAAATAATATATTAAGAGATTAATTTATATGTTTGTTTAGTATAGGTTTATTTTTGAGTGTAATAGAGTAATAGTGAAGTGGGGAACCCGAAGAACCTCAGCACTTAGGAAGGGAGAGGCACTTTAAAATAGTGACAACAGTTAGTATATAAACTTTTTCCCTCGTGTGCACGCATAAACTGTTGAGCAACATCATAGTGGCCATAACCCTTCCAGCCACCGCTAACCTACCTCTGTACGCCTGTGTGCGGTCCAACTTGCTAGAATAAGCCACAACATATTTCCACGTCTTTGGCCCACATTGTTCTTGCCGATGATGTAGTGCACTCACATATCGCGACCAGGACAATCCGCTTTCACCACTCACCTTGATGTAGCATTCATAGAATTAAAGATACAAAACCGCCTCCGCACACTCGCCAACTTATGTAATGGTACAGATTTGTCACAAG